>CM070597.1:2795652-3009661 GCA_036346395.1 Hsuehochloa calcarea
AATTCGATATTAGCTTCCGCATTTATATATTGGTTTAGCGCGATAGATTTTTAAAACCGCCTATTCACCCCCCTCTAGTCGGCCACCTCGATCTTACAATGGACTACATGGATTTTTATTGATAACGAGTCTAACGAGCCTAACGATCATAACGAGTCGAGTTCGAGTTTTTAACGAGCCGAGCCAAGCCTGGTATTTTGCTCGTTAGCTTAACGAGCTGAGCCGATTCGAGCTCGTTTTCTTGACGAGCCTTAACGAGCCGAGCCGAGCCAGCTCGTTATCCACCCCTACTGGTAAAGGACGAGGACGCATGGAGTAGTGAATACTAGAGAAATGAGACGGTGGTGCTACAAGAATAAGAGGCGACGCTGCAGGAGGCAGCACTAGAGACGGAGGTACAGAAAGAACCACTAGAGACAAACCCAGAGAAGACTGTAATTGTGATGAAATAGGTGAAGAGTTAGAAAGAGACAACCATAAAATTAACTCGATGGTAGAAACAGAAGGAGCCGAAACTCAATAGAAGAAAGGTTGATATTCGTCAAAGACAACGTTTCGTGAAATCATGATCCATCGAGCAGAAGGATCGTAGCAGCGATAGCCCTTATACTCAGAACTATAACCAAGAAACACATTCTCAACTAATTGGGCCGATAGTTTAGTGCGTTCACGAGGCTGCAGTAGAACAAAATAAGTACATCCAAAAATACGAACGTGAGTGTACTGAGGGGTTCGAGAGTAGAGACGTCCTATAGGATTGACACCCTTAAGAGCTGTGGAAAGCTGCATATATCAATATGCAGCCGTAGAAATAGCCTCAGCTTAGAACTGTGGTGGAATGTGAGAGGCAGGGAAAAGAGTACAGGTTGTCTTAATCATATGACGATGTTTGCGCTCAGCAACCCCATTCTGAACATGGGCACCAGGACAAGAAGACTGGTAAAGAGTGCCCTTCTCAGAAAGAACGTGTCTAAAAGCGCCAAAACAGTACCCGCCACCAGAATCACAGCGAAAAATACGGATGAAAGAATCAAATTGAGTACAAACCATCGTTGCAAAGCTATAATAGATCGTAATAAACTGAACACGATTAGACATAGGGAAAATCCATGTAAAATTGGAATAATCATCAATAAAGATCACATAAAAATTATACCCACCTTTAGAGATAATGAGTGCAGGTCCTCATACATCTGAATGAGCTAAATTAAAAGGACGAGAAGATAAGGACTCACTAGAATGATAAGAAAGTTGTAGCCGCTGCCCAACTTTAAAAACCTCGACAAAATATGGCCATATCAACAGGAACATGTCCAAAAATACCCTGACGAACTAATGAAGAAATGCGATACCACCACAAGTGACCTAGATGATGACACCACTGCGCAAAAACTCCAGAGGTGGTGTCAGCAGTGGCGGTGGAGGTAGACGTAGAGATTATAAGAGCAACTGAAGTGAACGGAAGGTGGAGGCGGTTAAGGATGTAGAGACCCTAACTATCCCTACGACGTCAGCCAGTCCTAAGTACTATCCCTGTCCGTCGGTCCTGGATAAAACCGGTGTGAGAGTCAAAACCAACCCTATAACCGAGATCAGTGAGCTGACCCACCGAGAGAAGCTGCATAGTAAGCTGGAGAACATGAGAAACAGTTGGAACAGAAAAGTTAGTAGACAAAAGAGTGTCCTGACAGCTGACAGACAAAGGAGTATTGTCAACTATCTGAACTGAGATAGGAAAAGTAGGAGGTCCTACGAAAGTGAGAGATGTGGAGTCCGTTGTCATGTTGAAAGAGGCACCAGAATCCAGAACCCAAGAAGTACATGGACGAGATGTCTGAGCTAGACTGGCAGACCATGCTGAGCTGCAAGAGAGCTGCTGAAGTATAGCCTAACATAACTGCTGAATAGAGTCACCTTGCTGAGAAAGTCCTGACATGCTGGTCTGTTGTCCTGTCGAGGAAGGGCCTCCTTACCCTTGGATCGTCCACCCCCACACGCCCTTTTTTGCAATTTTTTTTGCACCGCACAACTTTGGTAGTCATGCTTGAAGTTCTTGTAATAATTACACTGAACCCCAGTTGGTGTAAAAACAGGAGCGAAAACAGACATCTAAGAAGGAACTGTAGTCGAAACAGAAACAGTCGGTGTAGTCGAAGAAGAAGAGGTAGCAAGCACAGCAGGAACAAACTGTGCTACTAACCTGCGGCGAAGCTCCTTAGCATGAAGCGTCGACAGAGCCTCGGTGATTGTCGGTCGTGGTGAGCGGCTCAGAAGTTGAGCCCTGACAGGCTCAAACTCTCGGCGAAGATGGCAGACGAAGTGATAAAGACGAAGGCGATCATGATCCGCCTTCTGCACCTTATGACACTCCTGGCAGAGCGGTGAAGCCATCTCGTCCAGCTAGCATCATGGACTGACTAGGGCTCGAAAGAAGTCATCGACGGAGGTGTCCACCTAGCGAAGTGTCTCCAGCTCACGCTGAAGCGAAAAGAACTGAGCATTGTTACTCCGCTGGTATCGCTTGCGTAAATACTCCCAGACTGGCGAGTAGAACATAGACCAACAATGTCTGGCTGGATGGAGTGGCCGACGCTGACCATCAGGATGGCTCGAACACGGGCCTCATCAGTACACCGGCGCTCAAAAGCGTCTATGGCAAACTAAAAGGCCTAATCAGCACTAGTAGCCTCTGCCTTTTGGCGGCATCATCTTCTGCAGTAGATGCAAAATTAGGCTGTCTAGGAGGAGACTGAACCGGCGACGGCAGACAAGGTCGAGCACCAGTGACATGTCTCCAGAGACGGAGACCATAGAGCGTGATCTCCATAAGTAAAGACCACAACCTGTAGTTTGTCTTCTTAAGCTTTGTGCCCCGTGAATAGGATCACAGTTGACGGAACAGAAGACATTGGTGGGCGGCGTTGGACGGCGCGACGACTAAGGCAACGAAGTCTAACAGACGGCGCTAGATGGTGCAACGGTTAGATCGATGTTCTGTTTTTTTTTTCTATTCTTTTTTTATTTTTGGGCTAGGCTGGTTGTCTGGCTCACACTAAAGCCTACGACGGCCCGTGCGAAGAGAACACGAAGGCGAAGGAACACACACGGGGGAACTAGGGTTCCCCCTACTTGCGGCGTCCCCCAACGAGCGGCGGCGTCCTCGCCGGGCTCCGGCCGGCGGAGATGCGTGGGTGGATGCGCGGGATCCCTATCGGCAGAGATGAAGTGGATGGAGTCCTCGCGTCGGGTTCCCGGCGGCGCCTACGAGGAGGATGGGATCGAGTCTCCGACGACGACAGCGTCGACACCCCGGCGGCCGCCTCGGGCTCCCGGTCGGCGGAGTAGCGGCGGTGGGCCATGCGGAGTGCGTCAGCAACGGCAACGTTTCGTCGTCCTCACGTCGGGAACGGACGACGTCGTCCTCGGGTGGAGCAGCGTCAGCGGGCCGTCGGCAAACCAGTGGCGTCGACTGACATCGGGGACGGACGACGTCATGCGGCGTCGGTTACAGCCGCCGGAGGGCAACAGCGTCTGGCGGTGGCAGCGGAACAAGTTAGGTCAGTGTCCGAGCTCTGATACCATGCTATGAACATTGCATGTATATTCAAAATGCCCAATAGGCAATATATATAGCGAGTATAATAAAAATATGCTAAATACAAAAGGATTTCTATTCAAACTGTGGTGATGTCTGAAAGCTTCAAGATTCCGAAAGTGGAAGATAGGCCATTGGTTTCTCTAACCAGAAAGACAGCTCCGAGCGAGGTAGAGTAGAATAGCAATCACACACGTGTCGGCACTTGGCAGCAGTAGCTCGATTCTCACGTGTTAAATACATAGGTTAACACACTACTGTAGGACAATAGCATTCCGTAACACGAAAGGGCAAAATAAGATAGCTTTCTCGACCCTTCGAACGCAGGCATGGAGAGAGTAAGCGTGTTTTGCTTTCAGAAAACTACTCTCACACAAGTACAATTATCCGGTTCATTTTCCGTCGCTTTCGATCGGGTTCCTTCATTCCTACCTGCCAGTGCCGGCATTAACCTTTTTGTTTTGGACTTGGTAACTAGTGCCAATCGATAAGCTCGCCGAAGGAGATTGTTTAATCCCAGCGATTGACGGTAATCTGGGAACCTTTCTTGTGTTCACACAGGGGATCCAAAAAAGAACACTCAGCTGTTCCTGCACTTTGAAACACGCGTGCCGACTGAACTTTAGAGAAAGGTGTTAGCGATATATCTTCCTATAGGTACATTGTATATATCACGGTAGTTTGGATTATATTTGACCCGGTAATGAGGTAGTTTGGACTATATTTGACCCGGTAAATTAAATCTCATGTAACCATACCAGTTGTAACTATATCAGATGTAATCTCTATTGTCGGATATCGTTGTCCATCTGGCAACATTAATAGAAGGGCGGCAGCCTATTGGCTTGCGGCATCTCTTCCTCCTGTATTCGTATACAAAAGGTGAGTTTAGAGGGAGAAAGGTGGAGTGTTGAACCGTTCTCATCTCTACACTTTGGTTTTTATAATCCCAATGATATTTCAAAAGCATCCACGGCCACACATTTGCTCTGGGAGGCTATAACCAGGCAAAACGTTGCCGGTAAGAAATTTTTAGCGGAGGGTACCGATAACACCGGTTTTCGCTGGTTATCGGAAAATTTGGCCAATTTTTTTTTAATTTAAATTTAAATTTTCATATGTAAAGACAAAATTTATCTAAATTTTGAGTTTAAATTTGAATTTAGATGAAAATTACATAAATCTGATTATTTTTTTCCCGGTATAAAAATTTATCGAATCCTACCGATAACACTGGTAACCAGTGGTTACCGGGGAAATTTTGGTGATAGAATTTTCGCTGGCTATAACTACCCGCATTAGTAAGAGAAACAACTAGATCTATATCCTTATTTTGGTTAGTACAAATTGTAATGATGTAGATGAATCAAATATATATTAGAGCTGTTACATTTGTATAACAGATTAAAACTACATTTCCAATCACAAGCATTATAATTAAAACTACATTTCCAATCACAAGCATTATAATTGTCTAACAAATACAATTCTATTTCCAAATACAAACATGATTATTTTAAACAAAGAATGTTTTCACCTCCTCTTGTCAAGGATCCAACTCTGGCCAGGAGCTAAAACGGCTACAACACGATGCGCAAATCTAATATGCCTGTTGCTGAAGTACATTCAAAGATACTGACTGACTGACTGACTGACAAAACAAAGGGGTAGAATAGAACTAAGTGCAGCAGATCTCTTCAGAAGCTGTGCTGCAGGACAGGAGTAGCATGGATGGGCCTTTCCCTTTCCCCAATCGGGCGATTCGTGCCGTGCCCGTGCGCGAGTCAGCCAGTGAGGTCAACCGGTCCCCGTTGGAGTTTTGACGCAGCTCGTGCGTTAAGTTTTGCTGTTGGAAAGGGGCAGAGTCACATGGCTTTCTTGGGCTCCGCAAGGGCCGGGTCCGGGAGGAGAGGAACCGGCGCAGAAAGCGGTCAGCCAGCTGCTCGTGCGCATTGGCCTAAACCCCAGCTATCTTCGCTGTCGCCTCCCTCTTTCCACTCAACTGCCGGTGCTCGGTGACGGTGAGTGGGTGACGCAAGCGCTTACCGTGTCGAGGCCCGAGAGCCGCCGCCATGGAGCCCACGCACACATGGCGCCCTGCTCTCCACGCGCAGCTTTCCTCCTACTGGTCTTGTATATATATATAACTGGCTCGATTTGCTGGCCTCAATTCACACTTCACCACCGACAACAACAGAGGCGAGGAGCCCCAAGCAGCGCACAAGAAGTGATCTGATCAGGAGGAGGAGATCACACTTCAGCAGCTGACACTCACTCGATCGATCGAGCTCCGCTGCCCTGCGACGTTCCTCCGATCATCTCTCCTCCTCTCTGTAAGTGGATGCCACCATGCACTGGTTCTTCAGAATGTCCATTTGGATTGTAACTGTTTTTGTCTTCTTGATCGATTCATTCTTGCTATCATTTCAGGGATCGAGCCAAAGGTTCCTGCTTCTTCACCGTTGTCGACGATGAGCAGCGCCGATCATTTCGCCAGTAATCAGCCGTACTACTTCCAGCCCAATCAAGACTTCTCTCACATCACGGAGGGGTGCGATCTTGATAGCACCATGCGAGCTCGGCATGAGCAGAGCCATGGCGGCCAAGGAGCAGCTGGTGAAGACCACTCGAGCTCCGACCCAAGGACGGTCCTGACGTACCTGACCTTCCTGGAGCAGAAGATCGGACACCTCCGCGGCATAATCTGCTCGACGCCGCACCCGCAGAAGCAGATCGTGTCGGCCGAGCTCAGCTGCATCATCGTGCAGCTCATCTCCATCTCCAAGAACCTCGTTGCCGGCACAGCCGCGTCGTCGTCTCCTCGTCACAACGAGGAAGCGGATGCCAAGTCGCCGCTGAACGCGCACGAGGGGAGCGACTCCGACCAAGACCACCACCACGCTGAGGAAGTCGCCGACGCCGACGAGCAACTGCTGCCGCCGGGCTCCTACGAGGTGATCCAGATCGAGAAGGAGGAGCTCCTCGCGCCGCACGTGCACTTCTGCAAGGTGTGCGGCAAGGGCTTCAAGCGCGACGCCAACCTGCGCATGCACATGCGCGGCCACGGCGACGAGTACAAGGCGGCGGGCGCGCTCGCCAAGCCCGGATCCAGGGACACCTCGCCGCCGGGGAGGTGCTTCTACTCGTGCCCCTACGTGGGGTGCAAGAGGAACAAGGAGCACAAGAACTTCCAGCCGCTCAAGACCCCCATCTGCGTCAAGAACCACTACCGGAGGAGCCACTGCGACAAGAGCTACACCTGCCGCCGGTGCAACGTCAAGAAGTTCTCCGTGCTCGCCGACCTCCGCACGCACGAGAAGCACTGCGGCCGCGACCGCTGGGTCTGCTCCTGCGGCACCTCCTTCTCCAGGAAGGACAAGCTGTTCGGCCACGTCGCCATCTTCGACGGCCACACGCCGGCGCTGCCGCCCGAGGCGGCCACCGGCTGTGGTGGCACTGGCAGTGGCATGTCCGGCTCCGATCAGCTGCTGCTGGGCAGTGGTGAAGCAGTGAGCAGAATGGTGGACATGGATCAGTGCTTCTTGGATAGCATGTTCGATGATTTCAGGTGTTCTGACATCAAGGGAAGCGTGGATGATGGGCGAGGGTACCTCTCCCCGATGGGCCTTGATTCCTGTGACTTTGATGGATTCGGTCTCTTCGGGCCACCTGCAATTGATTTTTAGTACCAGAGGGTGGTCTCAACTCCGAAAACTGATGAATAATTCCGGAGCTTATGCTTAATCAATTGGCACTAGCATGTACAACAATTAGGAAATTGTGAACTAAAACAAATCTTTCTACTACTACAATTCAAGATAACCACCACGATTTTGATATCAATGAATTAATTTAACTTTCTGAAGGAATTCAGATCTTGAAGTGATTAGTAATGATGCAACTGAACATTAGATTGGATCAATCTCTCTACAGACAGCGGTATTAGACTGGACCTAGCAAATTCTGCATACACTTAAGTACTTAACACAAGCCAAGTCATGAGATTGGCGAATTTTGAGACTCGTTTTCCCTTGAAGGCATTAACATATGAAACCACATTTCATAATTCCAAAGCCCGGAATCACGTGTTCATCATTTCATAACTCCAAAGCCCGGAATCACATGTTCATCATATATCAGAATCACATTATACCAGGACTAGATTCTGTCTTTCCAACTTATCTTTACAAACATGGCATGATACCCAATATGCATCAAGGACAATGACAGAATCACAGGGAAAAACAACTGAAGTACTCTCATGACCTCAGTAACCCAAAATAAAAACATAGACTGAAGTGCTCAGTTACTCGCAGAGAAATTCAGGCATAGTGGGTTTAATGGTTAGCTATAGCAGGTGTAGAAATGTCGCATATGTGTTTAGTTATGCCATTATTGTGTATGGCCGTTGCCCTGCTGTGTCCACTCGTTCATGGCCGAAGCCTCATTCATGATGTAACTAAACCGTATAGGCTATTTTTAAAAGTTGTTGTGGCAAACCCATTTACAATTTTGCTGTGTCGTTTCTGGTTTGACATATGCATCCTAAGTTTCCTGTTCAAGTAAAACAAATAAATTCAGTGCATATCTAAATTGCAACGTTGATGTCCATTTCCCCCCACTCGGAGGATGTTCCTTTTGCCATTACAGAAGTATTTATGTGTGC
Source organism: Hsuehochloa calcarea (assembly GCA_036346395.1). NCBI lineage: Eukaryota > Viridiplantae > Streptophyta > Magnoliopsida > Poales > Poaceae > Hsuehochloa > Hsuehochloa calcarea. Next base: position 2,803,914 of record CM070597.1, read on the forward strand.
AGTAGTGTCATGATATATCGATATTGTTTGTCACATACAATATGGCTGCTTGGTACATCATTAAACAATAGTGTTATTGCTCACATTTTGCTTTGCCTTTTTTTCCCTTCGTCTATTAATATATGCGACATATTTTTATCACTGCTGCATATCATATGCATGCTCATTTTCTGTTTCATGGTCACACCACCTTTTTCCCATTCCTAACTTTTTTTTGAAAACTTATGGGCAATGTAGCAAAAAATGTTAGTAGCTTAATTTGTTATCTTAATGTAGGTAGTATATCCGTTGGGCCCGTTGGAGTCTAGTTTGGCCAAGGACATTATATATTCAATGGTGGTTGTTTGCATTTGCTGTCAAGCTGCTTGGCTGGGTGAATTCAATATTAGGCCGTTGGATAGAGGTGGAAAGAAAATCATACGAACTGATGGTGTCCAGAAATAGCTTATGCCTTAAGTTATATCGTATGGTAACTTCAGCAAATCTTTGCTCACTGTGACCGCAAAACCTGGATCATTTCCATGCCTGATTATCAGGTTATGAATGTGGTAGTCGTATCTAATACTCACCATGAATTCAGCTTCTATACCGGTATACCCATATAACTTCAAATTTGTCATTATTCTGCTTTCGTTAGCATCGCACAGTTCATTATGCCAATTGAAATTTTCTAAGTATTTGGTCATTTTATTTCCGTTGTTTTTTTATATATATTTTTAATATTTCACCAACCACAGTGTTTATTTAATCTGGCAGCACTTCCTAGGTATGATCCTTTGTATTTAGAATTTTCCAGGTCATATGTTGCACTGGACAGCAGAGTATAGTTTTGAGTTCAAATGTTTCATCTACCACCTCCTTATTTAAGTTCGATCATCCGACTTCACCTGATTTAATCAACTCCCCCCAGCCATATATGCTAAAAGGAAAACCCCCAATTGTGAGGGGAGTGAGTTTGCACATGACATGGCGGCTACATTGCATATAGATCAAGTAAATAGAAGAAACACTCACGGGACTGTACAACATTAAGAATTCATCCGTCTTGTTGGAAGTTCTGAGTTTTGTTAGGTCCTTTAGATTTAGTTTTCCCGTCTGTGGATCTACTACTCCATAACTTACCTGCTGCATATACACTAGATCTCACTTCATCAATATTTTGTTTCCTGCAAGTTTTCTCATTTAGCATTTGCGCTCACTTTTTTTTGTTTTTTGTTTTGCTGTTGTTGTAAAGATTTTGTTTCCACTAAACTCGAAACAAGGTAGCATGTGTGATCTTCAGATTAGATTTCGGAGAGATAATTTTGCATCAAGGCATAAACATGGCAGAAGTATATAACTTACCTGGATATGAAAATGAGATCGTTTGAACATTTATGGTTAAATTCCTACAGTTTGGCAGATGAAAATTACCTTATATTTGTTTTTGTTGCTACTGCCAAACATGCATATAAAAAAGCACCTTATAAAGCAATCCGACAAGGGCTGTTTTGCTGGTTTTACCATCGGCACTCAATAAACCAGCTCCTGGAGATTTGTTTGCTGTATTTGTACATTTTCATTTTGCATGTGTAGCCAGCCATCCATGACCTTAGACATTTTTCTGTTTAGCTTGTTGCTCTTGCAAATAACAGCTGGCAGATGGTATGATAGGAACGCCAAGTTGTTCCATTGCTGATTTCTGTGTGATTCCTCGTCCTATCCTAAAAGGTGAATGGGCGCAGTTTTCGCACGTGGAGCGACATATTTTGGGAAATCATAAGCAACATACGTCCGAACGAAGTAGAAATATTGGACGCTTCACGCCGTTGATCAACTAGTTACGTGTACGAGCAACCCACCGACACTTTTCCTCTCTTAAGCCACAATCATTTTCTGCTGCAATCGCATCCGAGAAGTTTCTCTCACATCGCCGCCACGTCTCTGATTCTCCGGATCTTCTGCCTCCGCGCGTTCCACCGTGGTCTCTGCCCCCAACAACACCTTCGTCTGGGGCCGCCAGCTCCGCGCCGGTCATCCTCCTCCTCGCAGACCTGCTGCCGTCCTAGGCCGCCAGGAGACAGCTGCTCCGCCCAGCCGTCGCCGTCCCCAACGGCGGCCAGCTTGTCTGGTGCCATTGGCTCCACCCGATCCTCCTCCTCCCTGCTGGCTTGCTGCCGTCCCAGCCCACCAGGAGCAGCTGCTTTGCCCACCCGCCATCGCTGCCTCCTCTAAGTCCGCCAGGTGAGTACTCAGTTCTGCGTTTTTGATATGTTGCGACCCATATAAAAAAATATTGCATACTGTTCTTTGATATGTTGTGACCCGTTGAAACGAATGTTGTACACTGTTCACGGGGAAGTGCGATCCGTTGGAAAAAATATTGCAGGTGTTTTACATGTGCTCTCACCGATCCGGCACGCCGTTGCGCCCTCGGGCCGCCGGCAGTGTCTGGATGCCGCCTTTCGTGGCCGTCACCGCATACCACACAACTTGTGCCTGCGTTGCCGCGCTGGCCGTCGCTTACAACCTCGGCTCCGCAACGTGCAAGACATACATGGGTAGACTGCCAAGGAAATGGGGTGATGAAGCATGCATGGTGTGAGACATCCTTCACCGGTCATATTCTTGGACGGCGTTATCGCCCAGATCAACAAGTGAGCTTCCTATCGTTGCAAACTAGTCAATTGTTCTGATGTTGCGGTTTGTTGAAAAAAATATTGCATACTGTTCTTTGAGATGTTGCGACCCGTTGAAAAAAATATTACAGCCTATTGAAACAAATGTTGTATACTGTTTACGGAGATATTGCGGCCAATTGAAAAAAAAATATTACGTGTGTTTTTGCATGCACCTTTAAAAATATTGCATATTGCTCTTATTGGATATTTTTTATTGCATTCGTTGATTTGAGATGTTAGAACTCTCAGAGGTGAATGTGTTTTCGTGTAACGCTCGGGTATTGATTTTTTGTCGTTACGGGAACATATTTTGTTACGCAATTTATCGAGCTATCATACGTTGGAGTTCGAGCCCTAAGTTACCCCCCCGCCCCGTCCGATCCCGCGCGGCTTTCCTTCACAGCCCTCCGATTTTTTTTTGGGTTTTGCGGACCTGCGGTCCCTTCGCGGCGTCGCTCCCTCGGTTGCTCCGCGCTTCTCTTTATTCCCCAGCGCTCCGCGTCTTCTCGTTTCTTTGCCTCTCGCGCCCGCTTCCTCCCCCGTCTCCTCTCCCGCCGTCACCGCTCCCTCCTCCCCGTTTCCTCTCCCGCCGTCGCCTCCTCCACCGCTCACTCCTCCCCGCCTTCCACGCTGTCATCGCCGCTCCTGAGTTCCTGTACTGCTGAACCCTAGGACGCTGTCGGCGCCTCCTTTCCCTTTTCCCTCCCGTCCTCTCCTCTCACGTAAGAAAGGGAACACAACGGCGCGGGAGGAGATAGGGGCGCTTTTCGTCGCCGGGCGCCCCCGCACAGCGCGCAGAAGAACGCCAACAAAACCGCGCTTGCCGTCGCCCGAGAGGAGGCCGCCATGCGCCGACATTTCGCCGACCCCCGCACACTCGACGGGTACCCCGTTCTTTCGTCTCCCCGCCCGGATGGAGACGCTCTCGCTTCAGAGCGGCCACGCACGCCAGATTTCTATCTTTCCCCTTTGAATGGTTTGTAATTTCGATGGTGAACTGGGATCTGGTGATCTTGGCATTTGGCCTGGAGGTGGCGCTTTTTGTTTGGATTGGGCGTTGAATCGGAAGCAATTGGGAGAAGCTATCTGGAGTCTCGTCGTGCGAAAGTACGATTTTTTGTTGTTCTTTTGCCGTAAGTTGGATCTGGGTGGCAGTGACGGGAATTCGATTCGATTCCCGAGCGTTCGTTTGCGACTTGGTGGCTGTTGTATTGATTTCGGTGCTAATTCGGGTTCCAGAGGTCAGAAGATTTAGCTGTACAGTTAGATTGTTTTCGACGTGATACGTAGTTTGATTCGGTTAATCTGTGTCGGAGGCTTTGGGACCATGCAAAAATTCCTCGTGCCCTTCTTGTTTTGTATTTAGTGACCTGGATATAGATTGTTTGTCGGGTCCTAGGACGTCAGGTTTATTCAATTGGATTTTGGCCTGCACTTTCAAAAAAAAAACGCATTTTCTTGTATTTTGCTTTGACTTTTTTATGGGCTGATCAAATTCGGCCTATGATATGATGTGAGTTGATTCGATTTGGATATACCTTCAGCATAAGGACATCCAAAACCTGATACTTCAATTTTTTCACGTTATAATCTTGGTTAGTGAGTGGGTTTTGAAGGATGTCCATATACAGAGTCCAGAAAGTGCATCTTTGTGTATAGTTCCTACGGGTGGGCGCGGAGTCTGATTGAAACAGCTTCAATGAATCCTGGAGATGTGTCAAGATATTGTCTTTGTTGCGGACACAGGAGGTTGATACTGCAAAGCATGTGCCACTTTGTCTAGAATTTGGTAAATTTTAACTGGTGATTTCAGATCTTTTGCTTGTGGCGCACTACATGGCCTGTTGGATATGAGCAACTCTTTGTGTATGGTTGAAGCCGGATGACATTGGTTTCTGTTGATTCGGTCGTGACTTCCCTTGGAAGTATGCAAGAGGTCTGTCTTGATTGCCCTTTCCCCTCAATGAAGTGTATATCATATATGGTCATTTACATATAATACCTATACTTCAGGCCCATCTCTTCCGATCTCCATCTGGTTGTGCAGCTTTCCTTGCGAACTACAATTCTAACTCTTATGCAAAAGTTGTATTCAACAGTGATCATTACAGCCTTCCACCTTGGTCAATCAGCATCCTTCCTGATTGCAAAAATGTTGTTTTTAACACTGCAACGGTAAGTTTGACTTGTGCTTATCCCAGTATGGCATGATGTCACACTCTGGTCTTTTTTTCGATCCACTATATGATGAGTTTGCTTAGCTGGTTCAAACTGTTACCATCTCTACAGGTCGGCGTTCAGACATCTCAAATGCAAATGTGGGCAGATGGGGCCTCTTCAATGATGTGGGAGAGGTATGATGAGGAGGTTGATTCATTGGCAGCTGCTCAGCTGCTCACCACAACTGGTCCACTCGAGCGGCTTAATGTCACGAGAGACATCAGTGATTATCTCTGGCACATCACCAGGTAATGCTACGTCAATAGGTTGCAGATCTTTAAATCTCAATACACACAAAGTTTATTTATCTGGGATGTGAGGTCCCTTTTCTTTGTAAAACTTTTCTTCGTTTCCTGTTTATTACCTTTTACAGGAAATCGGAAGAGATGGGCCTGAAGTATAGGTATTATATGTAAATGACACATCAAGCCATATATACAACGAGCGCTAAATCTCATTATGCATAAAATTTATCATTATATCTGAAAATCTTTTATTACCTTTTACAGTGTGGATGTAAACCCATCTGAAAAGTTTCTACAAGGTGGCAAACCTCTGTCTCTCGTCGTGCTCCTACATACAACGAGCGCGCAAATGAGCGCACAGGGTCCTAGTCATGAATAATTTGTGGCGTTTGCAGATACAAGTGTTGGGGGCAATGAAACAGGCTGTCCGACCGAATAGCCACTGTACGTGTGTGGCTAAAGATATCTCTAATACTTCAGTTGTTTATGCCACTCAAAATTCTAATTGGAGAAGAGGGGATGTGAAGATAGAGAATATATCATATTTTATATGAGAGATAAATTGGGCACAGAAACTATTGCAAATGATCAATGTGTAAGAGGATGTTGTATCTAAGATTGTTGGTAGATGAGTTGAAACCCTTTAGAGAGAGCCATAAGAGATAACTAGACAAACTTTTGTAGTTGCTTGCTATTTCGTTTTATAGGCCCTCTAAATTACACTGCTAAGGCCCATAGCCCTATATTGCTCTGCCGTGTTACTTTGGTGGCAGCATCTGCTCGGTGTTTGATGCCATTTGGTGTTTGATCCGGATGCCATTTTTTATTTCCTTTTTTGTGGTATTATACTGTAGTTTGGTGGTGGTTTTGGTAGTGTGTGAAGTATCGGGTAAGGGGCTTTTTGCGGGCATCGTAGACCTTAATTTATCGCTTATTGGGCCGCTATGGGCATAAATCTATCGTTCAGTGGGCCACGATTCCCGAAACTTATTGTTTGATGGGCCCAATAGATCGCTGGGTGGGCCGTTGTGGGCTCAACAGATTATGGACCGTGATCGCTGTTACACTAGGGTTTAGAGTCGGCCAAACGGGCTGTGTCTGTCGGGCTGACTCGAGACACTGCACTATAAGCCTGGCCTAGGCATGGTACAACCTACACTGTCATGGGCCAAGTTAGATCGGTACGAATGCCTGTGTTGTGCTTGGGCCGACACAGGCATGGTGGGTTGGCTTGGCACGGCACGTCTGACTGTGGAGAGGCTGGCGACGCTGAGGAGGCCACCAGGCCGGCGACGATGAGGGAGGGAGCCAGGGAGGAGCCGAGGAGGGAGGAGGAGGGCGGGGCGTCACCGATGAAGAGGAAGGAGAAGGCGATGGGTGCTTGGGATGGCTCTGGAAGGGACAAGGGAAGTAGAGGCGGAGTGGAGGGTGCTGCCGGCTCGGGAAGAGAGGAGTCGAGGAGGGAGGAGGAGGTCAGAACGGAGGGAGGCGGAGCCGCAGAGTGGAGGCCGGAGGGCGCCGCTGGCGTGGAGGGCAAAGGCGTGGAGCCGTGGAGGAGGCTGCCCCGCCCGGCCGTGCCACTGCAGCGGCGGAATGCCCAAAGCCTGCGCCGCCCCACGCCGCACCCTCCATTCCTCATTCTCTTTTTGAAATTCTGTTGTGCAAATTCAAATTCGTGTTGAGCTAATTTGGCAAAATTCAAAAAAAAATTATGCCAAGTTTTGAAAAATTCAATTTTCAACAACAAGTTAGCAAAAGAGGTATAATACTATTTTTTGCATACTTTTATTGTTATTACTTGTTATGCTCAGATGAAAGTAGTAATAGTGTTATTTTGATTTTTACAGTTTTCGTTATGGACAGACCTTACGACAGCTTTGCTTTTGGTGATTACGGACTTTCATCGAAGAAAATTGCATCCATGGAGGTGGTTGCAGCTGCCTCAAGCGAACCGGAAGCGCAAGGCAGAGTTCCGTCATCAGGCTCCACAGCAGTATCCATGCCAACCAGAGCAATAAGGTCGAGGTCGTCTACATCGGGAGTGTGTAAGAATTTCAACAGGACAACCAAGCAAGACGCACAGGGAAATGAGGTATCATTTGCTATTTGCAAAATTTATCGCAGTGAATTATTTGCACAGTCTACAGGTGGGAACGTGCCGGAACCGATTACGAATCAACCATCATGTATTTTCGCACTACCCCGGATCAGAGCTTGCTGCACAAGTGGAAACATTGTTGATAACCAGTTCGAATCACGAAATAACATTAATAAATAACTGAGTACCGGCTTTATGGCCACTTATTACAAAAGAGGTCCAAAGACCTTAAGTCTCACAGCAGCGGAAATAAAATGATAAACTATATGGTTGACCCATCGAATCGCCCACTAGCATTCAACTAGGGAAACACAACCCAGTACTTTAGGAAGCCTTTGTCGAAGCCGCAGGTGAAGTAGTCGTTGTCGTTCTCAGTATCTTTGTAGACTTCTGAAATTTATTGAGTGTAGCATATGAGTACATAAAATACTCTACGAGTCTTGGAAAATGATGCATATGCATAGCTTTAACAATTGGGTATATAGGGTTCATTTGCACAAAATAATATTTTAAGTTTAAACATCTTTTATAAAACTCATTAGACAAAAGATGATTAAAAAGATAAATTAAATTAAATTAATCTCTAGTGTAGATTCCAACTACCAAACACTAGTAAAGTGGCTCTAACCGCCAAGTTTTCGAGAATTGAGCTCTAGCTGCTCAACTAGCTCTAACTGCCAGAACCACAATCTAAGAGTTCCAACAACTCCCAGATTCCCAAAAATATTTCTTTTAAAACTAAAATATACCATGTGTATACGCATCTTGCCCGCCCTTGACTGTGGGCACGGCTATTCGAATAGTTTTTAACACTCTACGGAGGTTGAACAGCTTAACCCACACGAGATAATCAGCTTATACTGTCCGCTCACACACTTCCGATGGTGTGCGACTAAGTGACTATCACAAGGCTATTCTTCATGCTAGATTCTGCTAAGCCTCAGTATATAAATATCCATTCCTCGTATAATCATCTCCATGCTTGGTGCTGCCATCATCTCCATTTAGCTTGCCTCCCGATCATTGATTCCTAGGTAAAATAATATCACGTGCTTTACGCAGCATCATAGAGTTCATAGAATATGGATGCACTCTGAGAAACGAAATCACTTGAAAATTTAGATGGCGGGCACGTGCTCTAGTAATTGGTCCTTGCACATCAGAAGCAGTAGGGATGGTTGTATCAGTAGAAGGGATGTCCTTATCACGGACATATGGAGTGGTCGGGCTAGGGAGGATTACCTTTGTGTAGTTGCTCATAATGTTAATGACGACCGGGTAATGGAGAAAATGATTATAGCTTTGAAATTAATTGTTGTAGCACACACGGGTGAGAATATTGCAGATTGTATTACCAAAGTTATTGAAGACTTTGGTCTTACAGACAAAATATTCTTAATTACTTTAGACAACGTCGCTTCAAACTCTAGGGTCATGGACATTTTTACTCCAGTGTTGAGTATATACGCCAATTCCTTCTTGCTACATCAACGATGCGCTTGTCATATTATCAACCTTATAGTCAAATGTGGTTCGAAGATGTTGAGTTTGTATATTAAATATTTTCGCGATGCAAATTCTTTCTTGAATAATTTTAACGTAAGAATAACGCAATAGAAGAACTTATGCAGGGCGATGAGTGTACGTCCAAGAAAGTTCGGTTTGGCTATGGAAGTAAGGTGGAACTCTACTTACCTTATGCTTAAGAGTATTTTACCATAGAAAAGCATTTTTTCTGTTTTTATTCAAACACGCTATTAGAGCACCGACGATAGTATACTATTGACTGAGTAGCATTGGTTCGTTGCTGAGAAAATATTATCGTTTTTAGAAAAAAAATTATGAGGCCAATGTTGCTTTGTCCGCTGTGTACTATCCAACATCTCCTCTCATTATCTATAGTATTTTACAGATTGCTACTCAATTGAAAATATATAAAAATGACTTAGTTTTACACGATGCTATTGTTTTCATGAAATCTAAATACCTTAAATATGGGAGAGAAATCCCTTATCTATATGCATTTGTATTTCTTTTAGATTCTAGAGGTAAAGTCGATGCATTTGATAGTGTACTTGATCTTCTTAGTGAGGCTATAGGGCTAGACTATACTTACTATTTTGCAGAAGTTCGTTCTCGATTATACGAGGTTTACCAAAGGTATGAAAATAAGTTTCGGGGAGTCCGCTCGCAACAACCTCCAGTATCTCCCGCCTCAAGTAGCAAGATAAATATGTAAGGTAAGATCTTCGGTGCCTCTTCCTCCGGTCCAGGTCTTCTTCTACACCGCAGCCTGCTCAGCCAAGACCCACAAGGAGCGGGGAACTATCCACCTTTCTGAATAGCGATACAGTAGATTTCAACTCAGAAGATTTCGAAATCTTGTAATGGTGGCAAGCCCATATATTAACATATCCCGTGTTATCCGTACTTGCATGTGATGTGTTAATTGTTCATGTCTCGACGGTTTCCTCCGAGTCTGCTTTCAGTCTTTCCGAATAATATTAGAGGAGAGAAGAACAAGTCTCACAAGTGAGATGATGAAGATCCTTCTAACTGTGAAGTACTTGGAACAGGCTGATTCACGAACACAACACTCTGGAAAATCCAGAGTTGTCAGAGGTGTTCAAAAATCTGTACTTAGACAATAATACCAACACGTAGAATAAGAATGTATCATGTATGTATATCTATAGGTTGTACTATTTTTCTTTTACTAAGGGTTTCTCATTTTTAGTTTTTACTTGATGAAGGTTTTAACGAGGCAGCCAGTTGGACATTAATAAAGCTCTTTATTATATTTTTAATATAATTATCTTATTTTTGAAAAATTTCATGTCTACTTATGAATTCCACATATATTTTTTTTAAATCTTTTTGGATTTTTTATTCTGTCGAGCCAAACAGCCTGTGTTGGTCCGACACAGCACGAATGGCCTACGGGTTGTGCTTGGGCCGCCTCCCTAACATGTGGGCTAGTACGGCATGGCCCAGCTATTCCATCTAATAGCTGGGCCAGAACGGATCGTGTCGAGATGGGTCGTGCTCGTGCCATACCGGACTGAGCCGTCCATTTGGCCAGGTCTGCTCGGGTTTGTGCCAAAAAAATTGCCATCTATCTGGTGAATATTACGTGGCCTTGTTTTTTTTTTTTACATCCAGTGGTGCCTGTTTTGACAAGCCATTTTTTTCTTCATTTAAGCGTTAGTACACACTATTTAGCCATATACAGATTCAACAATTCTTAACCATGCACTACGCATTACACGCTTCCGGGGGGAAAATGGAGGTTCAATTCTCTTAAAGATTGAGATAGCAATTCTTCTTTACCACCATTAATATATTCACACCCAAATGCAGCTGCGGTTCCTGCAAAGCAGCATATAGAATTGTTACTAGTACTTATTCCTCCGGTTTACTCAAAATCATGTGATGTGCCATACTGGCATTTGATTTAACTGGACTTCATCCCAGTGACAAAAAAAAACCTGTCCAATCAAAACTCACTACCATTCAAGACCAAAACATTCCGAATAACTTCTGGCTCTCACAAAACGAAATTGCAAATCGGTATAGATAATCTAAAGCATTAGTATGAACAGCTACAGTAACAATCTTAGATGGCAGATCAGATCAAAATAGATTATCAACAAACTCCACTCGAATGAAAATCAGAGCAACTTCATATTTGCTTTATTCCAATTATGGTACTGCTGCAGTCTAAAACTTAAAACTCTAGATCATATTCATCCTGAATTCCTGATACAACAAAACCTTTTATACATCACAAGCAACAATACCTGAAGACGACGAGAAGATGCCGCGTGCGCTCGGCCCCGTCGATGTGACCCACGACCGCGGTGGCATATGGAGGCTACCGGCGGCAGCCAGAGAAGCCGTCGGTATCGGATCCTCGCCTCCGTAGAGGTCGGGTCGCTGCAGGAGAGGTGCTGCCGGCGAGGAGTGGAGGAGGAGGGTTTCGCGTTAGGGCTAGGGCGAGGAGCTGAGGAGCTGAGGAATTGGTGAAGCGGGGACACAGAAGCAGGAGAAGATGCGAGAGTTTGAAAAAAAAAGAACTAAATTTCATTTTGTACCATATAATTTTATCATAGTTTCATTTTGCACTATCTTAAATAAATATTTTCCATGGGAGGTGTGTGGGGATCTTGCCGGCAGTGAGGCGCGGCCGGCGAGGTGGCTGCAACCCTAAAAGTAGAGAAAATGAGTCATTTTTCCGAAGTCGGCGGTGGTCCTATACTCCGGTTATTCTTCTCCACTTTCAACCCATTTTCTACGTCCATCTACCTCCCCTCTCTCCATCCCGTGTCTCGCCGACGCCTCTCACGTCATCGTTTACCGTCGGCGAGCACCGAAGAAGGTAACCAAATCTTTACCCTGATGCAAAGTGTAGCATATAATAAGAAAATGTGATTCAAAGTAAAAATATTTGATAAGAGTGGTACAAAGTGAAATTACAATAAGATTACATGATCAAAGTGAAATTTACTTAAAAACTAGTGACGAGCCAAAAGGCCCATTAGCTATAAGCGGGGCAAAAGTTGGGCCTAAAAACTCGTTTCTGAATGGCCGGAGCTCGTTGCGGAAACTTTTTGAGAGAGAGAGAGAGAGAGAAGTGCATTGTGTTTCATTTAAACAAGATCGGCAAATGAAAATGTTTATTCAGTGCACAGCCACATACACATATATGCATACATAAATGCAGGCCTAGGAGCGTAATAAAGAAAGAAATATACATGCGTAGAAGAATTACCCTGATATATAATGGAGATTACGTAGGACCGGAAAGGCGACTAGAGGGTGGTAAATATACGCTTTTTTAATTTTTGACTTTAATTAAATTTAACACGCACTTTTCTTCAATAGCTATGAAAGCTAAGAAAATCAGTAAATGCACAGAGAAAGCCTTGTGCTGAATCCGATTACCCCTTAAACACAAAATTCAAGAATGGAGATTTGATCTCATTGGACCGGTCTGACCGACGGCCAATTGATCGAGCAATTGGCGTCTCGACCGACGACCAATGGCGGTTCGAATAGTCGTGATCCGCCATTGCTAGAAATCGGTCGGACCGATTTAGTCCAGAGCCACTGCAGACCACACGAAACCAAAATAAAAATTGGTCCAACTTTTGATTCAACCGAGGAAACTTGACCAAATTTGGAACACACCTCCCTAAGGATATCTGGAACCTATTTCTAGCGACAATCGTCCATATCCACGTCAAAGATTTGATCTTTTTAGGTTTTACCAAAGGAGTGTCCAAAACCTAGCAAAATGAAAAACTTGATCTAAATCTTGCTTGTGAGGGATTGATGATTTAGATAGTCCTAGGAGTATTCCCACACATCATAGCAAGGTAAAAGAGGTCAAGAAACCAATCAAAAACAACCGGATCAAGGAAGCACCAAAAACATCAAAAGAGAGGAAAACACATGAGACCTCATCTTTGAACAAACATCCATTGATTGATTCAAGATGTTGCTTATAAAGCCACTCCCTTAAGGAGGACAAGAGCTCAATCCAAGAGCGCACACACAAATTTCCTCTATAGAATCTAGTCTCTCTTCTCCTCTCCAAACACTAACCCTAACTAGGGTTTTTACAAATGAAGTGCTTGGGGTGGTTTTCCAACTCCCCCTATCTATTTATAGTGAGGCCTAGGGTTTAGAGAGAGTTCACTTAATGGGCTCCCGTTAATGCCCAAAATACACGGGACACAAACACACACATTACAGTCGAAGCAATCGTCTGCTTCACCACGTGTAGGTTGATCAGCGGCTCTCATCATGTCGGCAAGTCTCTCCCGTCCGAATCCCATCGGAACATCCAAGACACTTGCACCAACCCCCGTACTGCTTGATCCAACCAGCTGCAACGAACTGCTCGTTCGAACCATCTTGTTCATTCTGCGCCATGCTTGAGTCACACGACCTCACCCAGTATCCATGATCGTTCTGGACCTCAGCTCTCCAAGCTTAGTCCCGATCCTCCTCACCGTTGACCGTCGTTGACCTGTAAACCACCTGCATAACAATAGACAAAGAAATCGTTTACGGGAACAAGTTCTTCACAACTTGACTCACGTTAGCTCAACCATGCAATATGCAACATTAACACATTGAAACTCATGCACTAGACATAACCAAAACACAACGTCGCCAATAAGGCCGGCGAACAAGTGGAATCCGGTCTGACCGCCGTACCTGGCCGGTCTGAACGATTTCCAACCGGTCTGACCGATTTTATAACGCCGGTCAGACCGCCCAAAATGACTTAGCCAAAATTCCATCGTGAAAATCCGAAACTCTCTGGAATTTTCAATTGAATAGAACTTTTAACTGGAAGCTCCAAAAAATATGGGACCAAGTGCAGGAGACTCCCCTCTCTAGCCTGCACACTTTATTTTTGGCCTAGCCCCAAACTCCACCAAAAGTTCTGGCCGGTCGGACCGCCGCACACAGCCAGTCAGACTGCCACACGGCCGGTCGGACCGGCACTGCTGCCGGTCGGACTGATCCACGGGCGATCTGACCGCCAATGCTGCCGATCTGACTGCCTGAGGTCTGAACAGCACATGAGCATTTCCGAAAACGCGAGATTCGTCAAACCAACAACGATATTGCTAATTGACTCATCATCCTAAGATCATGCACATATCCCCACGATATCCACAATCTCCCCCTTGATGAGCACATTGGCAATCTCTCAGAAAATGTAAGTTTGTGGTTTGAAAAGTAAAAAACTCGTAGTTTTCGTGCAAAGGCACAACTTGGTCCATAAGCAAGAGAAAGCCTAGGAAATGACCAAGCTGGCTTCATAATAGCAAGGGCAAGTGAGATAAGGTAAAGAGAGCACAAAAAGTTTCATTTTCCAGAGAATAGCCAAAAATCTCACTTAGGTCCATAAGAAAGAACAATTGTTCTACGTGACCTTTGATCATTGTGAGTCTTCTAGATTTGCAAATAAAATCAGAAAAGGCAGTAAAACCAAAAGAACCCACTCACTATGATTACCAATTTCTAGGAAATTCATTTTCCCCCTATGACTCCAAAAAGCTCTAAAACAATATTTTTACCAATCTTTCTCCCCCTTTGACAATGAATTCATCAAGGTGCATGGAAGAAGATAGAGCATGAAGGAATGGCTTTGATTTTGAACTTTAGCAAAAAGAAGCCATGAAGATTATCCATGGAGACAGTACAAGTATTACATCATGCCATACTATGTGAAGGAGATATGTTCAATCATGGCAAAACATGTACAGCAAAGCTAAGCCCAAAATAGCAATAATCTGAGATTGAATGAACTAATAGCATGACAAGTTTCTCAAAATCGAAGTTTCACTAAAGGTACCCAAAACTGAGTCAAGCCATGTCTAAAAGCAATACTGAGTCAATGTTGAGCAATGAGTTCAATTATGAAGCAAATTTTTCAAGCAATTAGCACTTTGAGCAATTTGAAGATGATAATATATTTTATCTTAGAATTGTGCTAGATCTCAAGCCTTGGCGCGACCATCTCAAGCAAGAAGCTTAAAAGAGTGATCTAGGTCATCCAAAACTCCCCCTGAGTTCATGCCTAGTGCAATGGCAGGCCGTCTCATGAGAAAGAATTGGTGAGATCAGTTTTTTTGCACAAAAAAGCTCATTTTTCATTTGCTTGACTTAAGAATTAACAAAGCTCAATTTTGAGCTCAAAATAAGTTCAAGACTCAGTTTACCTTATATGACATGGCATGAATCATGAAAGGATCACTAAAACAAAACTGATCACAAGATCCAACAAGTCATGTTTTGATTCAATTAGCTCACAGATAATAAAGCTAGCATACCAAAAGCTAAGCTAAACACGAAGAGCCATCAAAGAACTCTAGCAGACTAGCACAGGACATAGCATGGTATAAAGTATGAAAACATGTCATACAAGGATAATAACAAATCTCCACAAGATTATATTACAATACAAGATGTTTGAAATTTTGAAATGCATTATGATACAATGAATGTAAAAAGAGCAAACTCCCCCTCAAAACAGGCCAAGAGGACTAATAACTCCTAACTCTCCCCGCAAGAAAGCAAAACGAGAAGAATCAAGGGCTTTAGTGAAAATATCCGCAACCTGTTGCTCAGACTCAACAAAGTGAAGCACAACATCAGCCTTCTCAACATGGTCTCTGAGAAAATGATATCGAATGTCAATGTGCTTAGTCCTAGAATGTTGCACTAGGTTTTTGGCAATGTTTTATGGCAGAAGTGTTGTCACAGAAAAGAGAAACACTACCCAAAAATAACCTATAGTCCCAAAGAGTAGATAAGATCCAGAGAATCTGAGAGCAACTACCGGCAGCAGCTGCATACTCGGTTTCGGCTATGGACTGTGCAACAGAAGACTGTTTTCTAGAAGACCAAGAGATAAGAGATGTGCCTAAGAAATGACAAGTGCCAGAAGTACTCTTCCTATCCACTCTACACCCCGCAAAATCAGCATCAGAAAATGCCCGAATAGAGAGAGCAGAAGAAGAAAAATACCAGAGTCCAAAGTCAAGAGTATATTGGAGGTACCTGAAGATACGACGTACTGCTTGACGATGAGAAGCATGAGGGGAAGCCTGAAAGCGAGCGCACAGACACGCTGCAAAATGTATATCCGGCCTCGACGCAGTGAGGTAGAGGAGGAAGCCTATCATACTGCGGTACTCCTTCTGGTCCACAGGTTGTCCATCCTCATCAGGGTTCAGCACGGTGGTTGTGGCAATGGGAGTCGACATTGGTCTACTACTTCCCATGTCGAAGCGCCGAAGAAGGTCCTTTGTGTACTTACTTTGGTGAATTAAGGTGCCTTCTTTCAGTTGCTTGACTTGAAGACCAAGGAAGAAGGTCAATTCTCCCATCATGCTCATCTCGAACTCCCTGCTCATAGAATCGACAACTGACACCAAAGCATGAGAGGAACCACGAATATGATATGATCCACATAAATCTGAACCAATAAGAAATCACTACCATGCCTGAGAGTGAACAAGGTTTTATCAACCATTCCCATTTTGAAATCATTTTCAAGCAAGAAACTCTTAAGCCTATCATACCAAGCTCTAGTAGCTTACTTCAATCCATACAAAGCTTTGGAGAGTTTAAAAATATGGTTTGGGAACTTATGATTTTCAAAACCAGGTGGTTGCTTGAAAAATACCTATTTTTCTATGAAACTATTTAAGAAAGTACTTTTAACATCCATTTGAAAAAGCTTGAAACCCTTAGATGTTGCAAATGCTAGTAAAATACGAATGGCTTCTAATCTAGCTACAAGAGCAAAGGTCTCTTCAAAGTCTAAGCCTTCTACCTGGGAATACCCTTGAGCTACAAGTCTAGCCTTATTGCGAACAACCAACCCATCCTCACTTTGTTTATTTTTAAAAATTCATTTTGTCCCAATAACATGAGAATCAGAAGGAGGCTCAACTAAGGTTCAGACTTTGTTTCTTTCAAAATTTTCAAGCTCTTCATGCATGGCATTGACCCAAGAGGCATCAGATAAAGCATGGGTGATATATCGGGGGTTCAAAAGAGGCGACAAAAGCAGAATGTGCATGAGAATCAGGAGAAATAAACCTGAAGCGAGTGACTCGCTCTTGAAGATCCTCAATATTTGCTCAGGTAGATGCCGTTGCTGAATGTGAAGAGGAGCCCCTGGTGCAGAAGTGGTCTCTACCCCATGAGTTGTAGAGGTAGGAACAGCGCCACTCAGATCGTCGGTGAATATAGGAGGAGGCTGCTCAGCTGAAGCTGGAGTAGTGGGAGCAGGCTCTTCAACCATTTCAGATGTGACTGGAGGATGGATTGGGTCCTCATCCTCAGAGTCATCGTCGACGAAGATGCTTTCTCGAATGTCAGGAACCTGTGTACCTGTAGCATCGGGTCTAGTACCAGGACTAGCCTCATCAAAAGTGACTTCACAAGTCTCAACAATTTTGTTAGTGTCAAAATTAAATACATGATAGCCACGAGAATGAGCAGGATATCCAAGAAATATGCCATCAGAACATCTGGATTCAAATTTATCAAGGTTGCCATGTTTAAGAATGAAGCACTTGCAACCAAAAATCTCGAAATGAGAGACTTTGGGATTATGATCAAATCTAAGCTCAAAAGATGTCTTACCAATCACAGATCTTAAGAAAACCCTATTAGAGATATAACAAGCAGTAGAGATCGCCTCAGCCCAAAACCTCCTAGGTGTGGAATGTTCATCTAACATGGTCCGAGCCATCTATGCAAGGGTACTGTTCTTCCTCTCTACAACACCATTCTGCTGGGGAACTCTGGGTGATGAAAACTGGTGCTCAATTCCCCTATCAGTGCAGAAAGTAGAAACAGATGAATTCTTAAATTATGTCCCATTGTCACTCCTAATGGCTCTCAAAGCTCCAGGAAGATCAACAGCAAGTCTAAGGACCAATTCTCTAAAGAAGACAAATGCCTCGTCCTTAGAAGCCAGAAAATAAACCCATGAATACCTGGAGTAATCATCCACAATCACCAGCATATACCATTTCCCACCTACGATCGAACTCTAGAAGGACCTCAAAGGTGTCTAAGTGCGTGAAGTCATCCGGTCCATTAGTCATCACTAAGGTAAGAGGTGGATGAGAAGCAGAAACCATCTTACCATGTCTACAGAGTGAGCACACAAAATCTCTAACAGCCTTTAGCAACTGACTATAGTCAAGTGGTCAAAGCCTCTATGCCCAAGTCTACGATGCCACAAGACAAGATCATGAGAATCAAAAGCTACAAGACATCTAGGACTAGAAGCAGAGGAGATACTGAAATTAGCATAAAATATCTTCTCAAACCTTGACCTTTTGAGGGGTCTGTACTGATTAAGCAGAAGCACATGTCTTGCTGGAAAGAGTTTGAGCAAAACCTGCAGATCTAAAGTCAACCTTAGATGGCTTAGGGGGTTCTACCTCAAACAGGCCACTCTTAACAACTCTTACAATCTTAGGTGGATGGTTCTTGGAATGCTCTAGGGAATTAAAATCTAGGCCACTATTTTTCATACTCACTTTAGATTGGTCAAGAATCATGTTGAGGTTCTTCTTCCCACTAGAAAACCTCTCAAGAGTCACTTTGAGGTAATCATTCTCTTTGGCTAAATCCTCACATCTAGTGCACTTTCTTGACTTGATTGCCTTATCATTCTTACTCTTAAGAAGGGCTACTTCAACTTTCAAAGCTTCACAATACACACAATAGGAATCCCTAATCCTATTCGACTGCTCCTTAAATTTAACTCTAAAAGCCTCTTGTATCTTATCAACAATTGTTTCAACTTCAGCTTGCAAGACACAACAGGTAGAGTTAATAACTTTCTTAGAAGTAGTAATAGACATAGATTTTTCAATTTTAGCCTTTTCTTCTAGAGTCTTGTTTAGAGCTTCAATTTCAGTTGTGAGCTTATGACAATTTTCACATGATGCAGATTTAGAGTACAGAACCATTTCTGTCATCTCTTTTATTTTAATCCTATTATTCTTACAATGAGAGCAAGTATGATTAGTATCAAATTTTTGCAATTCTTTCATAGCGCTATCCAATTTTAATTCAAGTAAAGCACAGTTAGAGCAAGATAAAGAGATAGCATCTAAAGCAGTCTAATCAAGAGAAATAGCATTCGTGCAAACAGGACTCGACTTGAGAGATTCTATTTCATCAAGAGTATTTTTCAATTGATTCACAAAAGAGGAATGAACAGATTTTTATCATCAGGATTAATAGATTTGAGCCTAACAACTTCTAGGTTTAAATTATCAATCATAATGTCCTGTTTCTTAATCAATTTAGCTTGCTTATGTATTTTCTTTTCAGCAAGAACCAAAGTCCGTTTCATATCAGCAAGCGAAGGGCATACCTCATCAGGATCGCTGAAGAGATCATCGTCATTGGAGGAGTCGATGTCGTTGCTGTGCTTGGCCATGAAACACATACCGGTGAAGTCCTGAGCCTTCTTCTTGCCACGGGAGTCATCCTAGTCCTCCTCCGTCTCTCAGTCCACATCGCTCATGTTAACATTCTCAAGAGCGGTAAGGACACGGCTAATAAATTTGCGATAGTTTGTCTTCTTGGTTTTCGCATCCCTAGCTTGAGGACGCCTCCGAGAGTCCTTCTCCTCCTTGCCCTTCAGCTTGGGGCACCTTGAGCGAATGTGGTTTGGCTCACCACACTCAAAGCATGTGACAGTCACCTCTCCTACGCTCCTCACCTTGTTGTATGCTCTCGTGAATTTGGTGGAAAGGATGGCTAAATCATTCTCAGGTAGTTTCTCCAGTTGTTCATCGCTCAAAGAATGCAAAGCTGATAAAGAAAAACCAGATGAGCTTAAATCCAAAGAATCGATGAACTACCCTTAGATGAGTCGACCACTAAAGCCATCGATTACATCTTGGGAGACGCGAGACGAAATCAATCTCATGCGTCTTCAACCTCGAATATAGCTTATCCATGGTAAGCTCACTCATGACAGTGTTGCCATTGATGGATGTGATCTTCATTCCCCCAGACCTTCACATCAAGAGCACCCAAAAGTCGCGTGCATTCTCGGACTCGAGAAAAACAAGGTCAACGGCTCGAAGATCACGAAGAATCTTAGAGAACCTTCCCCACAGCTCATCTAAAAACTCACCGTGCCTTTGCTCGATCTTGGAGTATATTTTCTTAAGGTGGTTATGTCTCACTTCCTTGATCGCAGTGGAGCCCTCGTGGTAATCACAGAGAGTCCACAGATCTCATGAGCCAGACCTCAAATGAGCAACACGCTCAAACTCAGATCGGCTAAGGCCTTGAATCAGAAAATTTTGAGCCTTGCTATTTGCCTCCACATCTGGAGTGATCACATCGTCATCTACCGGGCACGATATAAGGATTTTGACTTTAAGCCAAATTATGCGCCCTTGTGCTCGATGTAAGCTGCATCATGAGCCTTCCAAGAAGCAAAATCAATTCCATCAAAAATATGTGGTTTGGTCGAATACATGTCAGTTGTCATGGCTCCAAAGACCGGTTAAGATCTATGAGAAGAGCTAACCGGGCTCTGATACCACTTGTAGGATCGGAAAGGCGACTAGAGGGGGGGTGAATAGACGTGTCGGTGTATTAGAACCGATCTTACGTAAAGATTATTTGATTCGGGGGTTCTCCTAAAGATGAAATCACGCAGAGTGGTTGACACGGGATGTTTAGACAGGTTCAGGCCTTCTCCGGAGAGAATAATAACCCTAATCCTGTGTGTGTATGGTATTCTTGATGATCAAGTAAGAAGCTAAGACTATTACAGAGAATAGTACTTGTGTTTCACCTTGACTCGCTCTATTTTGCTGTCTCTCTCCCCCTCTCCGTCCCTCTGATTGATGCCCTTATATAGTCGTGAAGCAGTAGCCATTTTGTCCTGCGGAAGAGGCGCCTTAATTGAGCCAGTAATGGGCGCACGATGGCAGTAATTACCGGCGCATTGGCTTCTTCACGCCGTCTGGCAGTTATCATTCAGAGGTAATGGGGTATTTAAGCACTATTACTACACGGAATAATAGTGCGTGTAGACCGTTCGGATTCCTTAATCAATTGGTCCCACTTGCCTGTAGGTTTGATTATAAGGTGGTCGTGGTTTACCTGGTCGTAGGAAGACTTACGACCAGGTAGTAGTCGTAGAAGAACTTACGACTATGCAGTGGTCGTCGAAGGACTTACGACCATGTAATGGTCGTAGAAAGACTCACGACCAGGTAGTAGTCGTAGAAAGACTTACGACCATGACATAGTCGTAGTAAGACTTACGACTATGGGGGTGATTGTAGAAGATCTTACAATCACTTGGTAGACCTCTCCCTTATAAAAATAAGGGGTACATCTGGAGACTATGTGACATCATATTTACCCATAATAAGAATTATAGATAAAAGATAAAATGAGGATTATTAGATCCTCGTCATCTAGCCCCCCAGCTTCAAGTGAAAGTAACTTACTTGCTGAAAGATTCGTAAATGGACTTACGACTATGAAAATGTCGTAGAACCATAGTCGAAGGAAAAACTCTTCGACATTTAAGTGCTACTTTGACCAGGAATTTGCTTGGTCAGGAAGGTTGCTTACGACTATCAAAAAGTCGTAAAAACCTCTACGATCGTAGTGGTCGTAGTAGAGGCGATCGGAGAAAAACCCTTCCGATTGATACTTCCTTCGACCAGAAAGACTTGGTCAAAAAAGTAATTTTACTTGGAGGTGACAAAACGAACCTAACTTTCCCGAACAGACCGTCTGGGGAATTGCAAACGACTCTCATAGATCTGTTGATGAAACGGTTCCCGAAGCGGTTGCAATCGTGAAGATTGCTTACGACTATCAGAAAGTCGTAAAAACCCCTACAACTGTGAAGTGGTCGTAGTAGGGAATCGGAGAAAAAACCCTTCCGATTGATACTTCCTTCGACCAGAAAAACTTGGTTAAGAAAGTAATTTCGCTTGGGGGTGATAATACGCACCTAATTTTCTTGAACGGACCATCTGGGGAATTGCAACCGGCTCTCACAGACTTGTCCGATGAGGCGGTTCCCGAAGCGGTACAACCAACTCCCCATGCACCTATAGGCGAGACGGTTTGAGCGGTGGCAACCGTGCGGTTATAAAAACTTACCAGGAGGTAGACTTGGGTTTTTACCTTTTCCTCAAATCACTCCGCTGTTCTTCGAGCTCTTGCTTTCTCCGTCCTCGACTAGGTTTCATTTTCTCCGCCGCCAACCCAATAAAAAAACTTCTTGCTTACGAGCTTAAATGGCCAAGAGAGTTTCCGAATGGGAAGAATCGGAGATGGATGCGGCTAAGATCAAGATCTTGGTCGATCTTGGGAAGATTCCAGAGAAGGCTCGTAAAGTGGATTCCGCCATCGGGCAAAGATCGCCATCGGGGAAAATGGGCAAACTCCGCCTTTCAAGCGTGACAGAGTGCGGCTTCGATTGCCTGCCACCCCTTTCTTACAAGTGGTACTCGAAAGACTTTGGGGTGGAATTGGTGAACTTAGGTCCCAATTCCATTACCATATTGAGTGTGTTCGTACTGCTGTGCGGAGGCGCACTGGGATTCGGCGGATCTCGGTGTTCCATATTATTATGGGATGGCTCGACAAACCGGAATCGCCGGAAGTCGCGGATCAAGCTCCACGACTCAAGTCGAAGGAGTATATTGAGTTTCACCGGTCTTCGTGGTCGGGATGGAGGAAGAGGTGGTTCTACCGAAAGTCACCTCGGAAGACACCTTTCTTTGCGGGGGAAGGCCAAAAGAAATCTTCATGGATTCAACTCAAGATATCAGTAGGATTGGCCCTTATATTCAAGCTATCAAGGACTTGAAAGAAGAGAAATTCGATGGATGGCATGTAGTGAAAGATTTCATCACACGCCGAATTAGTCCCTTGAAGAAGCGAGCATCTCCTATGTGGAGATACTCGGGAGAGGAGACAACCAGAGACTACGACGAGGGTAAGTAATCGTCGACTTAGCTCTCGATTTAGTCCTTCTCAACATTGTCTAATATTCTTATCTGTTTACACAGATCTTTCACAGGCTGAGGTTGACTCATCTGTGAGAAGTCTCCGCCACTCCGAGTGGCGGTTCCTCAAATCATTGCGGCTTTGTCCGCAGATGAAAGGATAGAGCGCCTAAAGGTAATCAAAAAGTTGATTCTTTCTTTAGGACTTTATAGTCGTAGAAGATACTTACGACTAATGGTGATCGTAGAATATCTTACGATCAAGAAAGAGTCGAGAAAAACTTACGACTTGGCAATCGGTCGAGAAAAACTTACGATCGATTAGTGATTCTTCTTTTTCTGTTTTGCTTTACAGAAAGTAGGCATGGAAAATCGTCAGGACGACGAAGAAGTCGTACTGATGACTATTGGCCCTGGGTTGTCGAAAGACAAGGGCTCGGCTCCTGTAACATCCCAAAAATTTGGCATGTTTTAAAGTTTTAAAAGAAAAATAACCATTTGAATTTTTCTACTAAAGTTAAAGCTTAATTAGAAATTTCAGAGATCAAAAACAATTTAATATGATTAATTCCAACATCAACTATTATCAAAATTATTTTATTTGGATTCTATGGGCTTAGATATATTTTCTAGAATTTTCTAGGATTTTTCTGAGTGCATTTGCTATTTTCTAATTGCCATTTGCATTTTCAGTATTTTATAAAAAGAAAAATATATTAAAATTCCTCGAAGCGATGAATGTCAAGCCCATCATCGCTCGGCCCAACTCCCGCGCCTCGGCCCAGCCTCCCGCGCCCACTCCCTATCTCTGCCGGGTGGGCCCCGCTTCGCAGCCTCTGCCCGCGCTCGCCGCTTTCTCCCTCGCTCGGGACCGCCAAAGCCGCACCGTACTCGCCTCTCTCTCGATTGGTGGCCCGCCCTTGCCGCCACGTCACTGTCGTCTTCAACCCGGACTCGAGTCCGAAGCTTCCCGACGCCCACGTGTCCTCTCCGGATTCTCCTCCACCCAGGGCTATAAAAGCCACCCGAGACCCTCCAATCTCTCGCCCCTCTCTTCTCCACCAAAACCCCCAAGGTTGCGCCCCCTCCCTCGTCATCTCGGCGCCGCCGCTACCGGAATTCCAACCTCGGCCGCAACCTCGTCGCCGGCGAAATTCTCCGCCTCCAGTTGCTCCTCGGCTGCGCCACCGACGCCATCAAGTGCGCATTAACCCCAGCTACCCGGTGCTGCTGTCGTCTTCGCCCCTCGCCGCCGCCATCGTCGTTTTCGTCGCCGTCCGACAACGGGCTAGTGTCACCGCCGCCACCATCTTCATTGCCGTCGGTGAGCTCTTGCCTCCCAAGCGCCGCCGCCACCTCCATCAGCTTCGCCACCCCCTTGGCATTCCATTTTGTGGTTTTCCCGCTGCCACCTAGCCGCCGTTCGCCGTCGCCGCCGCCGTCCAGCCACCGGCCGCTGCCCTCTCTGCGTTGCTCTCTGTGCCAACGTGGCAAGCCACCTCAGCCGCCACCTCCTCATCCACGTCGTCATATTTGCTTATGTGGCAGCCTCGTCAGCGCCCGAGTGGCACGTCCAGATTTCCATCCAAGATTTCAGTCCATGGACTCAATCCACGGTGCACCCAGTCACGTCCATGTGGGACCCACTTGTCGATTGATTTTAATATCGGCCGAAATTCCCTGCTGACGTCATCCTGACGTCATATTCATCTTTTTCAGTTGAAAAATAATTCAGGAAATTAAATTAAAATCCAAATTAGGGTTTTGATTTATTTTCAATCTTCCAAAGCCCATATCTTTTGCATCCGAACTCCGATTGAGCCCATTCAAATTTGTAAATTCATCTAAATTCGAGCTCTATTTATTTATGATTTTTATTTAATTTTTGGAGTTGATTTTATCTCTGTTTGATATTTATTTATTCTATTTGCTTATTTTGCGAGTAGACGTTGCTACTTCGGGAAGTTTTGAACAAGGAGAAGTACACCAAGATCAAGATCAATCCCAAGATTTATTCCAAGGCAAGCCGTAGTCCTTTGATCATATTGATCCTATGATTTCAAATGTATATTGTTTTATACAATTGCATGCTATCTTTATATCAATTGTTTTGGGTTTAGTTATTACCTGTTGTCATTATGCCTCCATTGAACATTTAAATGCCATGAATCCTTTGTCACCCTAGCTTGGATAATTTTAGTTGGACATATTTGTATCACCAACATGGGTATCGTATTAGTGCTTAGTCAAGCCTAGTCTCGATGGGTTCATCATCACATGTGTTTTTAATGATTTAATCTTGACTTAATGATATATGGAATTGTGGTGGTTAGCCACTGTTGTTAAAACTTGTGTACCATGACAGGGGATGTCATTGGTTTCTTGTAAACAAAACTATTTTCGCTCAGGCGAGTGGATGGTGGATTGAGGGTGTGGATTTAGCACGTTGTGGGTTTGTGGAAAGATCGCTTTGAGTAACTTGTCAAGGACTTAATCTTGTGCGCCATTGAACTGAGCCTTAACAGCACAACCACATGTCCTGTATGGGCGGGACTCGGTGATTAATTAGCAATGTCTTAATTTTGGTTCTGTCTTGGAAGAGTGAGTTACTGGCACGTGCTCACTACTACAAGCAAGAGGGGGCCTGTCTAGTCGGATGGAGACATTCGGTGTTGAAACCTTAGCAGGCGTAATCGGGTTAAGAAAGAGCTTTGTAAAGGCTTTGTCACGCATTTCCTCTCGCTTACCCAAGGTAGTGGCAGTGGTATCGACGGATGCCAAACCAACTAGAGAAGTCATGTCTTGTGGGTCAAGTTTGCATAACCTCTGCGAGTGTGTAAAACTATTCGAATAGCCGTGTCCGCGGTTATGGACGTGCTCGGAATTTCACACGGAGATAGAGTTTCTTCCAAAATGAGTCGGAGTGTGAATGGGAAGTTCACTTGATGAATATAATGTTTGTTCTGAATGGGTAATTCACTTGGTGGTTTGTTGATTGGTGAACAGGGAGTTCCTTTGGTCATTTGTTGGTTGGTCGTTGAATGGTTAGTTCCTTTGGTTGTTTCAAAGAACTTGTTTACTTATTTAGTATTCTTTTCAATTACGATTTCAATCTATTTATGGTATTTATTAAATGTTTTCGCAAAATAACCATATAGCTATCGCTTGGTAAGCCTTGCATGAATACTATTTGCATACATTTCCCTACGACTGCTTGAGTGCTTTATGTACTCACGGCTCATGCCTTTGTTGATCGGTTGAAGAATATCAAGTCGCATGTGAGTTCTTTCGTAATCAAGACGTTGAAGGTTTTGCGGATTAGGATGCGTTCTCCACTCGATTGCTGTGGGCATGTTGATTGGCCTTTCCAAGTTTCTCGCTCCACGCAAGAGTTTATTTGTTTCTTTAGCCTGCGTGGCAAGTTATAAACATTGACCATAAGGTCCGCTTATTATTATTTGTTATTTTGAGATCTTTCTAGTTAAATCGAATAAATGGATGGTATTCCATCACTTGTTTCGTGTGAGCTAGCTATCGATCCGGGACTAGTTCGTAATACACGAGGGTTCTGAGATGTATTTTCGGTCCCGACGACTCCTCCTCTAAGAGTCGTCGACTTGTAAAATCTGCCGACAAGGGAGGAGCAAGCTCGAGCTCGTCTTTCGACTGCACCCTCTACAAAACTGCGGCGACTATAGCTATATCTGAAGCCGAGGCGCGACTATCGGCCGAGGAGGTTGAAGGTGAATCTCTTAAGCGCAAACCTCGCAAGGCTAAGGTACCCTTCTATTATGACAAGGAATCTTTCGCAGCCGCCACTCCTAGTTTTGTTAAGCAACCGAAAAGGAGAATCAAAAGATTTTATGTCTTTTATGAAGGGCGATGTCGCACCAAAGACAACTGCGGTCAAGCGGCAGTTGCTCTTGGAATGGTCGAGGACCGATCTCGCCATCCAGAGAATCAGAAACCAGAGCCACGTTTCTGCCCAAACTCTACGATCGACGTGGTCGTATTTGGGTCAATTGTTGAACCTCGACCGACGTGGTCGTGGAGAAGAAGAGGTCCTCCATTTGGGAGGATTGCTCCAAAATTCTGGTTAAGACCAGAGTGCGTAGGTATGTGAAATGTACTAAAGTGTAAGAACAACATTTACCTTTTTATTTTTCACAACTGATTTGCTTTTCTTTATTTCATCCGACTCCTTCAAATTTCCGAGAATGCTTCCGTTGAGAAGCCCATTGCCACCCCTTCGCCATCGGAGAGGTATCAATGGAGGTGGTCGAAGAATCACCCTTGGCCCAGTGGCCGATGAAGTCGAGACTCTGCAGTGATTCCTACATCCGCCGAGGTTGTAGCTACGACGCTTGAAGTAGCGGGTATTCATCGTTGAAGTGGCGACTACGACTCATCGAGGTCGTAGAAACAACAGGGCGGTGTGGAAGCCTCTGGTCAAGGTGGTGACCACTTGTGCACCGCTCGGGAAGGAAATCGAGGGCGTTCCTTCCCTACCCAAAGAGAAGTTACGTAACCGTAAGAAGAATATTTCAACTTCTGTGGTGACTTCTTTGGGCCTGCCTCCGTCGTAGGGTCTTCTGCTTTCAGATCTCGTGACCGAGTCCCCCAACCCAAAGATATTCCCAACAGGGAGAATACCTTTGATAATGAGCGCCTCGAGAAGGTGTGGTGGGACAAAGTCGCGAGGATAGATAAGCTGCAGAACCCGGATCTTGTATATTCGATCTTTGCTAGGTCGACTATGAATGTAAGTATTTTTAGAATACTTATATATGTGGCTTTCCTTCTCTTCTCACTGTTTTCTTTTTGTAGAAAGCTCTGGAGCAGATTGCTGTTGTCGGTGAGTACCATCGACAACTTTTAGAGCTAAGACAGGAGAAAGAAATACTCTGTGCAGAGGTAGAGAGATGGCAAGTCACTATTATTCATAGTTATTTTCGACTTAACTACTCGTATAGTGTTTTACGAGAATAGTCATGGAAAAAACTCATGACAAAGTAGTAGTCGTAAAAAGCTTACGACTACTTACGACCAGGTAGTGGTCGTAGAAAGACTTACAACCATGTCGTAGTCGTAGAAAAACTTACGACTAGGTCGGTGGTTGTAGAAGTACTTACAACCAATCGGTGATGTTTATCTTCGCATTCTTTGTAGGTTAAATAAAGGACACGAAGACCTTAGCTGACTCACTCGATTATGAAAAAGAGGAGTCGAGAAAGCTAAGGAACGAAGTATTAGTCCTCTCGGATAGACTCCGAGAAGCCATCTCTGCATCTAAAAGATTGCAGGAAAAATAAACGAGAAGTCTTGAACTTAAGAGGCGCTTTTGAATTTGACCTTTACCCATCTCTCATTTCTTTTCGTAAAAAGAAGATGAGATGAGGAAGCTCCGGACCGAAGTTGGAGACAAAGCTTTGGTCATTCAGGAGTTTTCCCGCATTACCAAGAATAAGGATCAAGAACTCGAGGGTCTGAGAACTCAAGTAACATGTAAGTAATTCTTTACATGTTGTCCTTTTCGAGTATTTTTCCCTTTTCTAATGCCAATTTCTTGTTCAGAAATTGCTGCTGAGTTGAGAAGCCTCGAGGCTGAAATCCAAGAGAAGACCTTGATCTACAATGAGTCCGTCCGCATTGTTAAGATGAATGCAGAGGACATCAGAGCATGGGAGCAAAAGCATGCTGAAACCGTTGCTTCCCATCAAGAAGAGGTCAAGAAACTGGATTCTCAACTAGTAGGTAAGAGATGCTTTTACCTACAATTATCTTTGTGTTATCTTCTTCTAGAAGTTTATTTTTGTTTGACCGATTTTATTCTTATCAGAACAAGTGGTCGAAAACAAGAAACTTCGCGAGGCTTCGACTTGTACCCAACAGGAGATGGAGTCGATGAAGACTAGTCTTCAAGGCAACATCACACTCCTGAACAATGTGTTAGTGAGCTACATTCGAGGAAAAACTCCTCGAGAAAAGCGTAGTCGCCACATAAGTACCATTGGGGAACAAGTCGAAACTTGCAAGAAATGGTGACCACTCGAAGGCTAATCTGTGAATCAATAAGGAAGCAATCGAAGCCGGAGTAAGTTACGCTTTGCTAAACTTAAAGCTCAAGACCCCACTTTAATGTGCAACCAATTGAAGCCGAAGTTCGATTGCTCGAATCGAGGCAAATCGTCGATTGAGGAAATGCAATTGGTTGGCAAAAGGTATGACGAAATGCGACTAGGCACTCCCCTTTGAGTAATCTTGTAACTACTTTGTAAGGCGGACAATTTACGTTGATTGAGTAATATATGATCCGTCTTGTTTCCTGAAAATCATCTTGTCGAGTAGTTAGTAACTCAAAAGATAACAGACGAATGAAAGACCAAGGATTGAAGTTAAATTAATAACTTTATCCTAGGCCATCTTGTTTCCTGAATGAAGTTAAATTAATAACTTTATCCTAGGCCATCTTGTTTCCTGAAAATCATCTTGTCGAGTAGTTAGTAACTCAAAAGATAATAAACGAATGAAAGACTAAGAATTGAAGTCAAATTAATAACTTTATCCTAGCCCCCGACTATTTGCTTAGCTTGTTTAGACAATCTAAGTAAATAGTATTTGAAATGGGGTTTCTGAAAACAAAGAGAGGTTTATTTAACTTATAGTTTTTGTTAAGGTTGTCAAGCACTGGTCGAAAGAGTAGAAACGACTCGACACTAGGAAGTTCCTTCTAGTGGGCGGGACCACGTGCGAGAGGAAAGGCTTCGACTAGGTGATGTTACCATCTCCGTGGTTTAATCGAACCAAAAACAAAGAACTTGAGTTAAACAAACGCCTTAGAGGACTTTAGTAATTGCTCGCCCTTTTTGGTGGACTTGATAAGTCTTTTCCGAAGAGCAAAAGTAGGAGACCTGAGCGACACTAGGAAGTTACATTGGACCGAAAAGGCGACTAGAGGGGGTGAATAGGAGCACGCCACTTTTTCAACCTCGATTAGATTCAACACAAATTTCACTCCAATAGCTATAGAAGCTATGAAGATCGATATACCAAGACTGTGGAAGACTAGGATTGAATCCAATCAAACCCCAAGCAAAACAACCAAAAACAATCGAACTGAATTTCCTAAGTGTGGGCGGTCGACCTCTATTCATGGGCGGTCCGACCGGTCCTATGGGCGGTCCGACCTCGATGAGGCGGTCCGACCTCCAGCCGATGAACAAGTGAAATCACAGAAAAATAAAGTTGCAAATAGATGTAACTTTTGATCGCAACTCAAACTTGATGAAACTTGGTACACACCTTCTCTAGGATGTCAGAACCTATTCCAATCGAAGATCGTGAAGATCTTTGGAAAAGTTCAGACCTTTTTCAGTTTGAGAGGTGGAAGGTTTGAAACCGAGTCAAAACGAAAACTATATCGAAAAACTTGCTCGTGGGTGATTGATGATCAAGATGATCTTAGATGTGTTCCCACATGTCACAAACAAGCTAGATCATGCAAAGAAATCAATCAAAAACATGTGAATCAAAGAAAGACTCAAAATCACCAAATAGAGAGAAGAAGGGCAAATGAACTCATCTTGAAGAGAACTCTTCTTTGGATTGATTTGATAATGTATCGATTCTGACCACTCATACGGATACGCATGGACACAAGATCAAAACATCTCTCTCTCTCTAGAACCCTAATCTCCACTAAACCTTCCCTAAGCACTTAAGCCAAAACTAGGGTTTCAAGCATGAAAAAGGGTTGAAGGGGTGCAACCACCTCCCTCCTCTATTTATAGTGGAGACTTAAACCTTCTAGAAGAGTAACCCTAATGGGCTCCGTTAAGGCCCAAAACAAGCGGGTCACACACGCACGCATCTCGCGCCGTCTTCATGTCCTCTTGACCTACTCCGCTTC
The DNA here is from genome assembly GCA_036346395.1 of Hsuehochloa calcarea. Taxonomy (NCBI): domain Eukaryota; kingdom Viridiplantae; phylum Streptophyta; class Magnoliopsida; order Poales; family Poaceae; genus Hsuehochloa; species Hsuehochloa calcarea. Next base: position 2,834,603 of record CM070597.1, read on the forward strand.
TCCACGCCATCTTGCGCCGTGAGTCGTCCAAAGTCACCAAGGCGGTATTTGGTATAATTACCAAAATACCCCTTCTCGATCTTTTTGCAAAGACCGAGTCCCATCTTTGTGAAGCACCTTCCATGCTTCGCCACGTGTAGGTTGATCAACGGCTCTCAACATGTCGGCAAGTCTCTCCCATCCGCCCCACCGTAACCACCATGGCACTTGCACCGACCCGCGCCGCTTGATCCAACCCGATCACCAATCGCCTGCTCGGTCATCCTTGTCTATTCTCGCACCACACTTGAGTTCATTGACCTCACCGGCATCGCCGATCGCTCGACCTCAGCTCTCCAAGCCTAGTCCCGATCATCATCGCCGATTGACCGTCGCTGACCACCAAGCAACCCGCACAACAATAAACAAGCAAATCGAATCAGGGAACAAGTTCTTCACAACTTGACCCACGTTAGTCAAAACATGCATCATGCAACACATATGCATCAAACCCATGACTTTGACCTAACAAAACATCATCGCCACGGTGGCCGATGAACAAGTCGAACCGCCGATCGCCAGCCCCTCGGGCTCGATCGCCAGTAAACGGCCGTCGATCGCCACCACAAGGTCGGTCGGATCGCCAGAGGACTTAGCCAATTTTCAACCCACAAAATCCAAACCTCACTGGAAACTTTAAACCAATAGAACTTTTGCTTGGGAACTCCAAAAATTATGAGACCAAGTGTATTAGGATCCTCACTTGTCTACAACACCTATTTTTGCCCGACCCATTCGACCATTTTGGTCACGGTGGTCCGATCACGCACATGGCCGGTCCGATCGATTTGGGACCGGTCGGACCGCCATGCTATGGCGGTCGGACCGCCCAGTATCCGTAATGCCCGAACAGATCTGAAACTTTGTCGAAACCCGTGAAACGACAAACCGTTAACGCCATTGCCAATTGTCACATCATCCTAAGATCTGGAGCATATCCCCATGATATCCACAAGTTCCTTCTAGTGGGCAGGACCACGTGCAGAGAGGAAAGACTTTGACTAGGTGTGTCTCTTCCTTCGACTAGTTAAAACGAATCGAGTACACCAAAGGTGGTCGAATAAACATAAGAAAGTGCACTCTACTTAGAATATTTTTTGAAATTACTGAAAAAATAAACTAAGATTGAGAGAGTTGGCTTTGAGAACATTTCGACTGGATAGAACCCGAGCTCTTTGTATTGTGTCGGGACCCAAAATTACGGTTGCTCACCTTCAGGTTTAATGCACTAGCCGAGATCACGCTAGTGCACACAGTGTTAACAAAGATGGAAATCGATCCATACAAGCGAATAGTAACATAAACGAATAACTTTGATTAATAAATAAGGGTTTTGACCTTAAGGTCGAGTTACAATTACTGAGCCACGCAGGGCTAACAGAGAAAATAAACGACAGCGGAAACTAAAAGGTAGTGGCACCCCATCGATTCACCACGAAACAACCGGGATCAAGACCTCATGATTAAGCACCTTCGATGTACTCGTCCTCGAATCTTTGGTGAAGACTCCTCCCGCTTGATTCGTCAAAACAAGCGTGAGTACACACCGTACTCGCAAGCCACACCATAGAGATGCAAAATGTATATATGCTGGCTTTTTACAAGGGAAGGCATTTTATGGCTCTTTTGCATAAATGCAACCTTTGCAATTTAATACAATTTCATAGATTGAAAACAGGTAAAACCAATAGACAATAATAATCTTAACAAGTTATTTCACAAAGACACACACAGCCTGACAGTTTATTCGCATAGCTAGATGATTTAATCACATAGCTCCCTTCCCACACAGTTTTATGAAAACATCTACCCCTAGTGTGAAATCCCCGAGCATTGTCCATGACCGCGGACACGGCTATTCGAATAGATTAAGTTACGCTCTGCAGAGGTTTGTACACTTTACCCACAAGATACACTTAGTGTAGCTAACACTAAGCATAACAAAGCACTTCAGATACCTTATCTTACTATGCTAAGCCCGTCTTAAAACAGGCATGTGGTCGTACAGGAAGCTCAGTTCAATGACGCACATGGTGAGGTCCTTAATTGACCAAGGCAAGACTTCCAGCTAACCAAACTACATAGACACACAGATTTAAAATTATTCACACAGTCCACACAGTCCACCCTTTCACACAGTATCCACCCCTTGCCTCAGTCCAAATCCTTTTACCACCCTGGTTGATTTAAGTGCAACATATGCCACAAAGACACATAGTACACACAGTTTGTTCACACGGTTTCATATTCACTTAGTCAATTTATAACAAAGAAGATACATGACAAGTGATTCGTGGCATGGCTAAGCAATCTAATACGCAACTAACCAACCCACGTTGGTGCTACCATATTTACCAACTAAATACCAACTAAGGTGACAAGGAATCAGGACATAGCAATTAACAAGGATGGCATAACAATGTAGGATTAACTACTGCACCCAAAAGCTTTTAAATAAATACTTGAATTAAGATGCAGTAATTTGAATTAAAATACTTTTATAAAGCTGGGAGCAAAATGGTCAAGGGTATAGCTTGCCTTGAATAGGTTCAAGTGCTGGTCTTGGTCTTGGAAAGCTCCTTCTTCCTCAAACCTTCGAAAGTATCGTCAAGTCTACCCGTGTGAAGCAAACAACAAGAAAAATAAATAACAGAAGTAAATAACTCTGATAAAAATAATTAAAATCTCCAATAAATAGATCTTGATTTTATACAAATTTAGAAATTTGAATGGATGGATTTGGAGTTAGGATGCAAAAGTTATAAGGTTTCAAAGTTTGAATCAAAAGAAAAACCCTAAAAATAGGATTCTTGGAATTCGAATTATTTTTCAATAGAAAATCGGATTATTGCGCAAGCATGACGTCGTGAAGGATTTTCCGGAATTAAAAGAATTAAAGAATTAAGCGACATGTGGGACCCACATGTCGCTGACCGCTCACAGTGGACCAAGTCCACCGAGCCATCGGACTTGAATCGGTCTTTGGCGTGGCGCGCTGTGCGGCGTGGCGCTGACACGGCGCCTATGTGGCTACCACGCATGCGCCACGGAGGCGAAAATGGTGAGGTGGAGGGTGACGTGGACGGCGGCGAGGGCGGCGGCGCACGGGAACCAAGGGTCCGGCGAACCGTAGCTCTCCGGTGAAGGTGGGTGGTACCGGCGGGTAGAGGCGCCCGGTCACGAACCTAGGGGTGTGCTCACCGTGAGAGAAGACGACAGTGGTGGCCGGCGGCGAGGCTTTGGCGGAGGAGGTGGTACGGGCTCGACGGCGACGGCGTTAGAGGGCTCCTCCGGCGAAGGCGAGGTGAGCACCAGCTTCGCGGTGTCACGGGGAATCCAATGGTGGCGGCGGCGAGGACTCGGGGGCGACGGAGGCGGCGCAATCGAAGCTCCAAGCCCTCGGTGTCGGCGGCGGGGAATTCGCGATTCCGCGAGCACAGGCGAGAGAGGGAGTGGGTGGCGGCCGGGATGGGTGACGCGAGGCGCCGGGCTCTCCTTATAGGGCCCGGAGGTCCGGCGGCGTGGCGGCGTGGAGGTCGTGGGCGGCGGTTGCGGCTTCGCGCGCATACCCGCGGAGAAGAGGAAAGAAGGGGTGGGGTTAGTGGCGGCGGTGGGCGCGAGTCGTGCGCGCACACGCGGAGGATCGGGAGGTTGAGGCGCGCGCGTGGGCTTCGGCGTTGACCGCCAATGGCGGTTGCGCGAGCGTCGCGTCCGCGCGGAGAAGAAGCGGCGAGGACGACGGCGGTGGGGTCCACCGCAGCGATGAGACGGAGGCGCGGCGCGTGGCGAATCGCCGTCGATCCCGATCGGACGGCTACGGAGAGATGGGCGGATGAGCGATGTTGGGCGGAGAGATTCGCCCAACGACTCGCTTGGAGATTTAAATTAGTTTTTCGTTTTTAGAAAATAGCGAAATTCAAATAAGCAATGGAAAATAGCAAATGATCTTGGAAAAATTCTAGAAAATTACAGTAAAATATAACCAAGCATATGGAATCTAAATAAAATAATTTTGGCAATTGTTAATGTTGGGATTAAGCTCATTAAATCGGTTTATCCTTAAAGTCCATATTAAGCTTTTAAATTAAAATTCAAATAAATTCAAATGGTGAATTTTCTTAATACCATTGTTTAAAAGATTTTAAAGCTCGAAAATTGGGATGTTACAAACCTTCCCCTTAATGGAATCTCGACCCAGAGATTCAAAGCTAGCTAGAGAAAAGGCTAGGAACTCGGCTTTCAACTCTTCTTCACGCTCCCACGTTGCTTCTCCTTCCGAGTGGTTACTCCTTTGGACTTTGCGTAAACGAACGGTCTTGCTTCAGTGCGGCGTTCTGCGACATCCATAATCTTGACCATTTGCTCTTTGTAGGTGAGGTCTTCTTTTAGTTCAATCGAATCCAACGGTGCTTGTTCTTACGCACACGAAGACACTTCTTCAGCTGTGAGACGTGAAAGACATCGTGTACTCCTGCTAGCGATTGTGGCAGCTCCAACTGATAAGCCACTTCTCCACGACGTTCCAAAATCTTGAACGGACCAACATACCGAGGGGCAAGTTTCCCTTTGGCGTGGAACCTTTTCACACCTCACGGCGTAACTCGAAGATACACAAAATCTTCTGATTCAAAACTGAGATCACGACGACGGTTGTCAACATAACTCTTCTGTCTCGACTGAGCTATCTTTAATCTCTCTCTGATCATTGACACTTGCTCTTCTGCTTCTTGAATAATATCCGACCAAAGATCAGACGCTCACGGTTTCGACCATTCAACGGGTTCTACAGAGCACGACCATACAAGGCTTCAAATGGTGACATTTGTAGACCGCTTGATAACCGTTGTTGTCGAGAATTGCATATGGTAAACTCTTATCCCAACGAGTAGCATTTGCTAACGCACATGCTCTCAGCATATCCTCCAATATCGATTAACCCTTTCGGTCGTCCATGCATGCTCGGGATGATACGCGAGATGAAATTTGTGAGTCCCTAAGGCTTCATGTAAACTCTGCCAAAATCGGGAGGTGAACTGAGATCCTCGATCTGACACGATCTTCTTAGGTACACCATGCAAAATGACGATCTTCGACATGTACACTACGCAGACGATCTCTGAGTAAGTGGTTTTTGGTAAGAAATGGGCAACTTTAGTCAGACGATCCACTATTACCCAAATCGAATCGTAACCTGATTGAGTCTTGGGTAACCCAGTAATGAAATCCATCCCGATTTCTTCCCACTTCCATTCTGGAATCTTCAAAGGTTGCAACAGACCTGCTGGCCTCTGATGCTCTGCTTTAACTTTTTGACACACGTCGCACAAGGCAACGAACTCTGCGACTTCTCGCTTCAGATTTGGCCACCAAAACTTATTCTTAACATCCTGGTACATCTTAGTACTACCAGGGTGAATCGAATATTTTGAGTCATGGGCCTCCTTCAAAATTAGTTGTCTCAATCCATCAATATCTGGGACGCAGATACGTCCATTGATCCACAGTATGTCTTGATCATCTACTGTGAAGTCCTTGAACTTCCCTTCTGTCATCTTCTTCTTGATGTCGGAGAACTCTGAGTCCTTGGTGAGCTTGCGAATCTGCTTCTCCAAAGTAGATTGCACTTCCGATTTGCCACGAATCCTTTAGATACCACTTCTAGCTTCGACTTGAATTCCTCTTGAAGTTACGAGCAAAGCTCTTTCACTTCCAAGGCATTACGGTGGCTCTTACTTACTCAAAGCGTCGCAACGACATTGGCTTTACCAGGATGGTAATGGATTCCAAGGTTATAATCCTTTATCAATTCTAGCCATCTTCTCGCCTCATATTCAGATCCGACCGAGTGAAAATATATTTCAAGCTCTTATGATCTTGTATATACCTCGCAGCGATTACCGATGAGGTAATGACGCTAAATCTTCAAGGCATGCACTACTGCAGCTAACTCCATATCATGGGTGGGATAGTTCTCTTCATGCGGCCTTAACTGCCTTGACGCATAAGCGACAGCTCTTCCTTCTTGCATCAGGACACATCCTAATCCTTGACGCGAAGCATCGCAATAGATATCGAAATCCTTGCGAATATCCGCAAAATCGAAGATTGGGTGAAGTCAAACATTTCTTCAATTCTTGAAAACTTTCTTCACAAGTCGGGTCCAGTAAACTTTTTTCTTTCTTCAACAATTGCGTAAGAGGTTTAGCAATTGATGAGAATCCTCAATGAACCGACGATAGTATCCCGCCAATCCCAAGAAATGCGAACTGAGTGACAGTCTTGGGAACATTCCCATTGTAGTACCGCTTAACTTTATGGGGTCCACGGCTACTCCTGCAATTGCCATCACATGACCAAGAAAATCCACTTCCTTTTCCGTAAATCACACTTGCTAAACTTAGCATACAAGCGATGTTCTCTCGAGCTTCTCTAGAATTAATCTCAAATGTTCAAAGATGTTGTTCTTGACTTTGAGTAGACCAAAATATCATCGATGAATACAACTACAAACTTGTCCAGGTACTCCATAAATACCTTATTCATCATGTTCATGAAATAGGCAGGGGCATTGGTCAGACCAAAGGACATGACTAGGAACTCATAATGTCCGTCTCAGCGTGAGAAAGCGGTCTTAGGTATATCCTTGGGACAGATCTTCAACTGATGGTAACCTGATCGCAGGTCGATCTTCGAGAACACTCCGGCTCCTTTCATTTGATCAAACAGATCGTCTATTCGGGGTAATGGATACTTATTCTTAATAGTGACTTCATTGAGAGACCGGTAGTCGATGCACATTCTCATGCTTCCATCCTTCTTTTTGACGAACAAAACTGGCGCTCCCCAAGGCGCATTTAACTAGGCCTCACAAAGCCTTTCTCCAAAAGTTCTTCTACTTGCTTCTTCATTTCTACTAGCTCATCGGCTGGCATCCGATAAGGTCTCTTCGAGAGTGGTGCTGTCCCTGGCACTAGATCAATGACAAACTCGATGTCACGATCCGGTGGCATTCCTGGTAACTCTTCTGGAAACACATCTGGATACTCTTTGACAACTGGCACATCTTCCAACGCGACGGTCTTCAGGCTATTGACTAGCAGATGTCCATTACGCACTGAGGTAGATAGGAACTCCACTTTGTTTCCTTTGGTATCCTCGATTGTAACGGCTCTTCGGCCACAATCTAGCACGACTTTGTGCTTGGTTAACCAATCCATGCCAAGGATGACATCTATGGTTTGGGTGTCTAGAATAACCAGGTTAGCTAGAAACTCAACTCCAGCTATGAGTAACTTAGCCCCTAAACAACCCATATTACAACTTAGCTCTGCTCCAGGTGACTGGACCGACAGAGTACGCTTAAGGTGCATAACTTCCAATTTACTCTTGGTTGCAAAATTCGAAACAAACGAATGCGAAGCTCGTAATCAAGCAGTAAGGAAGTCTTGAATTTACTAGGAACTTACCCAAGACAACTTCCGTGCTTCTGGGCTCCTTCCAAAGTGACGTGATTAACACGACCTCGACCCGATCGAGGCGTTCCTCTGGTTGATCGTCCCCGAGAAACTCCTTGGTTGTTACGCTTTGGGGTCTTGGCGGTGTCGCTCCAAGGTTGAAGCGAACCGGAGTGATAGTTCCTTTGAGGACACCGATTAGCGAAATGCCTGGCCGACGGCAATGGTAACACACTCTTGGTTCATTCGGCGACGATTGTTTCTGAGGGTGGGGTTGGTAGTGTAGGGTTACGAGAATCTTGAACAAAGGACGAGGTTTCAAGGCGTGCGGTGTGTTCAAAGAACTCGTGGCGGAAACGATTAAGCCGCCGTGGCACTATCCTTGCCCTCTGCTTTGTGGGTGGTGGCTTCTTTGAATCATCCTACTTGCGGTGATCCTCCGGCTCCTTGCGCTTGTCCTCCAAAACCAACGCCTTGTTAATCAACTCCACGGAAATCAGGGAAGGTGTGGGCAAGCGATTGACTTGTAGTCCCGAGTTCGCACCCTTCAAGAATCGACTCTGGCGAGACACGCCGAAGAGCGACATCTTACGGAGCATAGCGAGCTAGCCGAGAAAACTTGTTCGGTAGTCGATCACCGACATACCCCTGCTTGAGAGCGCGAACTCGTCCTTCTTCAGATCCATAATGCCTTCAGGTACATGATACTGGCGAAAAGCTGCGGAGAACTCTTCCCAGGTGATATTCTGCGGTGCTCCATGCGCTGCGCAGAAGTTTTCCCACCACTCAGCAGCTATGCCCTCCAACTGATGGGTGGCATACAAAACCTTCTCATGATCGCTGCATTGGGTGATCAGCAGCTTCCTCTCAATCACGCGAAGCCAATCATCAGCTTCTACTGGCGAGACATGTCCGGAGAAAGTTGGCGGACGGGTCCTCATGAATTCAGCCAATTTGGATGGTCCCTGATGACTGTGAGCAACTGGGGCTCCTCCCTGATGATGGTTGTGATTGTTGTTGTTGTTGTTCATGGCCTGCATCTGGTTCATCATGGTGTACATCATCTGCGTCTGTGCTGCCATGAAGGCTCCAAAGTTCTGTAAGTCAATAGGAGGTGCTTGGGGTGGTACTGCTCCCGTAGGGGTTTGCTCATTGCCTTCTGATCCTTGGGCTCTGGCTCCACTTGCAGCGGTATGGCGAGTCTGAACCATCTGGTGAGGTTCCATGGGTTAGATAAGGTAGAGAGCACAAGGTGAGTTAAGAACTAGATAGGGGATAGATTAAACCCAACAAACACAGATCAAGAAACTTCGAATGAAATAATCTTCATTAATAGCTTAATAGCATGGCTGCAACAAATGCCTAAGGGCCTTTGCAGCTCATACTTGCACACAGGAAAATGAAGCGAACCTAAGCACACAAGCTACCGCCTAAAGGGCGACCAAAAAAAAAGCGCTAAGCTCGACTAAACTGGAACTTAGACGAACTACTCGAGAAAGCCTCCAAATCCACGGCGACGCTCCTGCCTGGTGTAGACTCTGAAGTGAGCTGGCATCCTCGCGAACTGATTCTGATGCCCCGGATCGTGTAGTAGGAGCATGCGTCTTTGGGTGCAGTACGGTGGCTCCTCAGGTAACAACCTCTGGATCCTCTAGAATCTCCTCTGGGTCTTCCTCGGCTTCTTCTGGCTCTTCCGGATCTTCCTTTTGATCATCTTCGAGCTCATGCTGACCGTAGAGAGCTTGCTCTAGGACGGCGATCCTTTCCTCGGCTTCCTCCCAGGCCTGATAGGCGCACCTCAGCTCGGTGGCGGCCATCTCCAGCGACTCCTCCTGGGCAGCTGTGAACCGTGCAAGATGCACCACTGTGGCATGGCCTTCTCCGTTTGTAGACGGAAAGCGCGCAGATGTCTCCCCTGAAGCAACTCTGGGATGATAGCGGAAAACGGTGTGTGGCAGCTCTTCAGCGTAAATGTGGCACACTCGGAGCATGGCCAGTCGTGACGACTCCTGGATTCCTTGCGTGAAGGTGATCCTCCTGACTGAGATGTACAAAGGTTGGCTGCCTCTAGTGTTCCTCCTGGCATAGATTGTCAGGCTGCAGACTATACCACGATCCCGTCCGTTGACCATGTACTCACTGCCACGGTACATCGGGCGATCGAAGCCTCAAGTGTGCCGCAATGGCTTCCACGACTCTGCGGCAAGTCCTCCGTTGCTATCTCCAGGTCTCGAAGGTAAGGCATCTGTCAAGACAGACAGGAGGTAAGAACCATGTTAAAACAGCGGGGAGAGTAAAGAAGTTATAGCAATAGATGAGTTAAGAGAGATATAAGAGGAGTTAAGCAATTCATTTAGTCTTGCAAGTTAATTTTCTTTTAGAAAATAATTTGAACACTCGAACGGCCAATCTAACTAAGGTCTAGACCTACGAACAAGATGGCTCGATACCACTTTGTCGGGACCCAAAATTACGGTTCAGACCCTCAGTGTTTAATGCACTAGCCCAGGATCACGCTTAGTGCACACAGTGTTAACAAAGATGGAAATCGATCCATACAAGCTTAATAGTAACATAAACGAATAACTTTGATTAATAAATAAGGGTTTTGACCTTAAGGTCGAGTTACAATTCTTGAGCCACGCAGGCTTCGAGAGAAAATAAACGGCAGTGAAACTAAAAGGTAGTGGCACCCCATCGATTCACCACAGCAACCGATGGGATCAAGACCTCACGATTAAGCACCTTCGATGTACTCGTCCTCGAATCTTTGGTGAAGACTCCTCCTCCGCTTGATTCGTCAAAACAAGCGTGAGTACACACCGTACTCGCAAGCCACACCATAGAGATGCAAAATGTATATATGTTGGCTTTTTACAAGGGAAGGCATTTTATGGCTCTTTTGCATAAATGCAACCTTTGCAATTTAATACAATTTCATAGATTGAAAACAGGTAAAACCAATAGACAATAATAATCTTAACAAGTTATTTCACAAAGACACACTGACTGACAGTTTATTCGCATAGCTAGATGATTTAATCACATAGCTCCCTTCCCACACAGTTTTATGAAAATATCTACCCCTAGTGTGAAATCCCCGAGCATTGTCCATGACCGCGGACACGGCTATTCGAATAGATTAAGTTACGCTCTGCAGAGGTTTGTACACTTTACCCACAAGATACACTTAGTGTAGCTAACACTAAGCATAACAAAGCACTTGGATACCTTATCTTACTATGCTAAGCCCTGCCTTAAAACAGGCATGTGGTCGACAGAAGCTCGGTTCAATGACGCACATGGTGAGGTCCTTAATTGACCAAGGCAAGACTTCCACTAACCAAACTACATAGACACACAGATTTAAAATTATTCACACGATCCACACAGTCCACCCTTTCACACAAGATATCACCCCTTGCCTCACCCAAATCCTTTACCACCTGGTTGATTTAAGTGCAACATATGCCACAAAGACACATAGTACACATGGTTTGTTCACACGGTTTCATATTCACTTAGTCAATTTATAACAAAGAAGATACATGACAAGTGATTCGTGGCATGGCTAAGCAATCTAATACGCAACTAACCAACCCACGTTGGTGCTACCATATTTACCAACTAAATACCAACTAAGGTGACAAGGAATCAGGACATAGCAATTAACAAGGATGGCATAACAATGTAGGATTAACTATCGCACCCAAAAGCTTTTAAATAAATACTTGAATTAAGATGCGAATTTGAATTAAAATACTTTTATAAAACTGGGAGCAAAATGGTCAAGGGTATAGCTTGCCTTGGAATAGGTTCAAGTGCTGGTCTTGGTCTTGAAAGCTCCTTCTTCCTCAAACCTTCCAGAAGTATCGTCGAAGTCTACCCGTAACGAAGCAAACAACAAGAAAAATAAATAACAGAAGTAAATAACTCTGATAAAAATAATTAAAAATCTCCAATAAATAGATCTTGATTTTATACAAATTTAGAAATTTGAATGGATGGATTTGGAGTTAGGATGCAAAAGTTATAAGGTTTCAAAGTTTGAATCAAAAGAAAACCCTAAAATAGGATTTCTTCGAATTCGAATTATTTTTCAATAGAAAAATCGGATTATTGCGCAAGCATGACGTCGAAGGATTTTCCGGGAATTAAAAGAATTAAAGAATTAATCGACATATGGGACCCACATGTCGCTGACCCGGCCACAGTGGACCAAGTCCACCGAGCCATCGACTTGAATCGGTCTTTGGCGTGGCGCACTGCGCGCTGCGTGGCGCCGACACGCGCTATGTGGTCGCCACGCATGCGCCACGCGGAGGCGAAAATGGTGAGTGGAGGGTGACGTGGACGCGGCGAGGCGGCGCAAGACGGAACCAAGGGTCCCGTGACCGTAGCTCTCCGGTGAAGGTGGGTGGTACCACGGGTAGAGGCGCCATGATCGCGAACCTAGGGGTGTGCTCACCGGTGAGAGAAGACGACAGTGGTGGCCGGCGGTGAAAGCATCTAGGCCCCTAAAAATGGTTTTGGTAATTAATGATAATATGTGAATATGGGATTAACAAGTTTACTAAGAATGTGCAAGGTTAATTCCATTTGATGAACATGATGAGGCAAGGATGCATGCTAAAGGAAAATGTGAAGATCAACAAGGTTTAAAGTCAAGGTACAAATAGTCTAGGATCCTTTTCTATTTTACCTGGCCTAAGGAGAATTGGTTGGTAGACGGATTATAGGATAAATGCCGTACTATTAAGGGGATCACGACTAGTAGCTTGATAGCTTATTCTTGTGCCATATGGATCAACTTAGGATCATGCATGCATTTAAGATTGGACTTGAATTTAAGTTAGAATGAATTGATGCTTTAATTCGAATCGGATGAACCAAGGCTTAGCAATGGTTGTACCAAGCGCGGTTGTTCCGGCAAGCATGTGAGCGGTTCAACCGTTAGCCTTTTAAATTGAAAATCAAGCCGATCGTCTGATCTCGTGGTGATCTAATTTCGTGGGCTGTGGTTGTACCGATGGCTTGAACGGTACGACCGCATCCCGGTTGTTCCGATGATATTACGGCGGTTGCAAAATAACAGTACGAGTGTAATCTCCTTTGAAAACCTCTTTTGAGAATCGGCCGTATCAAGACGTATAATCGGATGAACCGCAATACGGATGTTCGAAATGTATTTGGCGGTTGTAAAATTCCAGAACAGATGCAAAATCTCTGGTTTAGAAAACCTGAAATCGGACGATCCGGGTGTTTGCCTGCGGATGAACCGCAACTAAATCCAACGGCTATATCAGTGCATTTAATGCGTGTAACATAGCCGTATCTTGCATTGAGCATAGCGTTGTTGTACCGATGCTAACACGCCGGTTGTTCCGATATGTCTTGAATTTTCGAACTTCTTCCCAACGGCTAGAATTGGTTGGTGGAGGCTATAAATACCTCCCCAACTGCACAAGGGACATGTTACACAGTGCATTGAAGATATCTCAACCCTTGTGAGCATTGTGCATTCAATTCTACTCCCAATTTACTCTTGCATTCATTGAGAAGGGAGATCAAGTGCATTCATCTTTAGTTGATTCATTGGCACTTGAGTAAAGTCAGCGAGGATCGTTGATCTATTCTCTTGGGGTGTTGCCGCACTCCTAGACGGCTTGGCGGTGAAGCACGGTGATCTTCTCAAGTGAAGCTTGTGAGAAGACCCGAGCAAGATTGTGAGTGGTTGGTGTTCACCATCTCCGGAGCGGAGGAAGAACAACCCAAGTGATCGAGGAAAGGCTTAATTCGTGGAGCCGGCTTGGGTGGTCAAGCTTCCTCAACGTGGACTAGTGAAGACCGGCAAGTCTTCGATACCACGGGAAAAACATCATTGTGTCTTGTGGTTATTTCTTGTCTTTACAATTCCGCACTTATATTTCTAGCTTGCTTATTGTGATTAAATTGCCTAGCTAGGAGCATAACTTGTTTAGACTAAGTCATTAATTGAATTGGATAAATTGTTAATTTGTTAAAAACTTTAAAAACCTCCTATTCACCCCCCTCTAGTCGGTTATCCTTGATCCTACAAGTGGTATCAGAGCTTGGTCTCTCCGTTGTTGGACTTAACCGTCTAGGAGAGCAAGGATGGCTAGTGAGGGAATGGCTTTAGGAAGGGCTCCACTCTTTGATGGCACAAATTATGCTTATTGGAAAATTAGAATGTCAATCTTTTTAAAGGCCATGAGTCCAAGCATTTGGAAAATCGTAAATGATGGTTACACTATGCCTCTTAATCCACTTGAACCCACGGATCAAGACACGCAGAACTCTCATTTAGATGCCCAAGCTATGAATGCTCTCTTTGGCGCTTTGAACGCGGATGAGTTCAATAGAGTGAGCAATTTGGAAACCGCTCATGCTATTTGGACAACTCTCTCGAAATCCATGAGGGTACATCCACGGTCAAAGAAGCCAAATTGCATAGGCTTCGATTAAATATGAGACATTCATAATGTTGCCTCATGAAAACATCAATGAGATGTATTCAAGACTCAACAACATTGTGAATGAGCTCAAAGGCCTTGGGACTAACCTTTCCGATGTTGATATTGTGCGCAAGATGCTTAGGGCTCTTCCTGACAAATATGAAACTTTGGTGACGCTCTTCATCAACTCTCCCGAATTGCCAAGGATGACACCAACGGCCTTTTGGGCAATCTCATCACAAATGAGTTGTTCAAGAAGGACAAAGAAGAGCTCGTGGAGACATCCTCCTCAAAGAAGAAAATTACCGCTTTCAAGGCCAAAGCGGAATCAAGTGATGATGAGGATGAAGGAGAAGATTCCGATGAGGAGTATGCACTCCTTGTAAGAAAAATGAAGAAGTTCATGAAGAGACGCCCAATAGAAGCTACAACTTTGACAAATACAAGAAGGGACAATATTCAAGTGACAAGAAGCGTTATAGCAACATTCGATGCTATAATTGTGATGAAAAGGGCACATCTCATCTCGTTGCCCGCAAAGAAGGATGACAAGGACAAGTCATTCAAGAAGAAAGAATATAATGGCAAGAAGAAGCTTTTCAAGAAGCTTCACAAGGATGGCAAGAATGAAGCTCACATTGAGAGTGGGATTCAAATGATGAATCAAGCGACTCCGACTCAGATGAGGATGAGTCTTCCAAGAAGAAGGGACTAGTTGGCATTGCTATCAAAGAAACTCCTTCACTATTCTCCACTCCTACATGCCTCATGGCAAAAGGAGATAAGGTAAAATCCATTGATAGTGATGAACCAACTTATGAAGAATTATTGGATATGCTTGATGAATTAAATGAATTTAATGGAAAAGAGAAATCAAAATTTAAAGTCTTGAAGAAAGAATATCTCTCTAAAAGACTCTTTTGAGGAGCTAAAGAAAGCTCATGATTCTCTCATCTTAAAGAATATTGAAAAATCTCATTCACATATTGGAATTACTTGTGATTTAATGAATGAGATGTCTAAAGTAGATATTGCTTTAAATGAAAAATCCATGTCTAGCATTTCTACTTCATGTGATGATTTACTTGCCATGCCATGTTGCTCTAGTGATGATTCAATTGCTAGTTTAGCAAATACTTGTGATCCTTTACTTATTGTTGAGAACCATGAATTAAAAGAACAAGTCAATAAACTAAGCAAAAGTTTGGAAAGATGCTTTAAGGGTAAGGCCACCTTAGACAAGCTTTTGAGTGAGCAAAGGTGCTCATTCAACAAGGAAGGTCTTGGGTATGTGCCTAAGAAAGGTAAGAAGCCGGCAAATAAACCCACAAGGTATGTGAGGGAAAATGGTAAGTATTGCTATAAGTGCCGGGAAATAGGACATGTGCAACAAAATTGTCCTAAAGGTAAAATTGCATCTTTTGGTATATATGATTCATGCTATATGCTTAGAAAGACTAAGGATGGTAAAATACTTGCTCATTTTATTGGCACTTCAATTTTAGGCGCTAAAAAGAATGCTATTTGGGTGCCTAAAACCTTGGTCACTAACCTCCAAGGACCCAAACAAATTTGGGTACCTAAAAGAACTTGATTCTTGTTTTGTAGGTGAACTACAAGACCGGTGGAAAACATTGGGTGCTTGATAGTGGTTGCACTCAACACATGACCGGTGATAGAAAATGTTCACCACATTCGAGAATGGGAAAGGAATGGACAAAATCACATTTGGTGACAATAGCAAAGGAAAGGTAATTGGATTGGGTAAAATTGCTATCTCAAATGACCTTTCCATTTCAAATGTATCTCTAGTAGAATCACTAAACTTTAACTTGTTATCCGTAGCTCAAATATGTGATCTAGGACTAATTTGTTCCTTCTCTAAAGAAGGTGTTACAATTTCAAATGAAAATGATGACTCTTTAATTTTTAAAGGATTTAGATTTGGAAACCTTTATTTGGTAGATTTCACTTCAAATGATTCATGCTTAAAAACTTGTTTGAT
The DNA here is from genome assembly GCA_036346395.1 of Hsuehochloa calcarea. Taxonomy (NCBI): domain Eukaryota; kingdom Viridiplantae; phylum Streptophyta; class Magnoliopsida; order Poales; family Poaceae; genus Hsuehochloa; species Hsuehochloa calcarea. The sequence continues at coordinate 2,850,577 of CM070597.1, forward strand.
GGCAAAACCTCCTTGGGTTGGCTTTGGCATAGAAGGCTAGCTCATGTAGGAATGATTCAACTCAAAAGCTTTTCAAATATGATTTAGTTGTTGGCTTGAAAGATGTGAAGTTTGAGAAAACCGACTTTGTAGTGCATGTCAAGCCGGTAAACAAGTCGCTAATTCTCACCCTTCCAAAAGTATCATGTCAACTTCTAGACCATTGGAACTCTTACATATGGATTTGTTTGGGCCAACAACCTATAAGAGTATCGGGGGAAATAGCTATTGTTTGGTTATTGTGGATGATTACTCTAGATATACATGGGTATTCTTCCTAGATGATAAAAGTGAAACCTCCGGAATTTTCAAAAACTTTACAAAAAGGGCCCAAAATGAATTTGATTTCAAAATAAAGAAAATCAGAGTGATAATGGTTAGAGTTCAAAATACTAAAGTTGAAGACTTTTGTGATGAACTTGAATAAAGCACTAACTTTCCACAACCTACACCGGAACAAAATGGAGTTGTAGAAAGGAAAATCGTACATTAATTGAAATGGCTAGGACAATGCTTGATGAATATAATACTCCGATAGTTTTTGGCGGAAGCAATTAACACCGCTTGTCATGCCATAAATCGTCTTTATTTACATCGTCTTTTGAAAAAGACTTCTTATGAGCTTCTTGTAGGAAGAAACCGAACATCTCCTATTTTCGTGTCTTTGGTTGTAAATGCTATATTTTAAAGAAGGGTGTTCGCTATAAAATTTGAAAGTAGATGTGATGTTGGTTTCTTGCTAGGTTATTCATCAAATAGTAAAGCTTATCGTGTCTTCAACAAAACTCGGTTTAGTTGAAGAAAACATGATGTTCAATTTGATGAAACTAACGCTCTCAAGAAGAGCATGAGAATTTGGATGATGTAGGCAATGAAGCTTTGAGAAGGGCAATGGAGCATATGCAAATTGGTGACATAAAGCCCGAAGATGATTCATCATCCTCCACACAAGTTGAACCACCAACATCTTCTACAAACCAAGTTCAATTTGACAATAAGGAAGATGATCAACCATCTAACTTACCACCAAGAATCCACAATGCAATTGCTAAGGATCATCCAATAGACCAAATATTGGGTGATGTAAGTAAGGGTGTTCAAACTCGATCTCGTGTTGCTTCTTTTTGTGAATATTACTCTTTTGTCTCTTGTATTGAGCCAAAGCATGTAGAAGAAGCACTTGAAGATCCGGATTGGGTGAATGCTATGCATGAAGAACTCAACAACTTCACCCTGAATGAAGTTTGGACATTGGTGGATCGACCCAAGGAACACAACGTCATTGGTACAAAATGGGTCTTTAGGAACAAGCAAGATGAAAATGGTTTGGTTGTTCGAAACAAAGCAAGATTGGTAGCTCAAGGGTATTCACAAGTTGAAGGTTTGGATTTTGGTGAAACTTTTGCTCCCGTAGCTAGATTAGAATCAATTCGGATATTACTTGCTTTTGCATCATGCTTTGATATTAAATTATTTCAAATGGATGTTAAAAGTGCTTTCTTAAATGGTAAAATTTCCGAACTTGTATTTGTTGAACAACCTCCCGGTTTTGAAGATCCTAAAAATCCAAATAAAGTCTATAAACTCTCTAAAGCGCTCTATGGCCTTAAACAAGCTCCTAGAGCATGGTATGAACGACTTAGAGATTTTCTAGTCTCAAAAGGATTCAAAATTGGGAAGATTGATTCAACCTTATTTACTAAAGTTATAGATGATGATTTCTTTGTATGTCAAATTTATGTTGATGATATTATTTTTGGGTCTACTAATCAAGATTTTTGCAAAGAGTTTGGTGATATGATGTCTAGGGAATTTGAAATGTCGATGATTGGAGAATTAAGCTACTTCCTTGGATTCCAAATCAAGCAACTCAAAGATGGGACCTTCGTGAGCCAAACCAAGTATGCAAAAGAATTGATCAAGAAGTTTGGTATGGAGGATGCAAAACCCATCAAGACTCCCATGGCAACAAATGGTCATCTTGACTTAAATGAGGGAGGTAAATCGGTAGATTTAAAGCTTTATAGATCTATGATTGGTAGTTTGCTTTATCTTACCGCATCTAGGCCCGATATCATGTTTAGTGTTTGTATGTGTGCTCGCTTTCAAGCAAATCCAAAAGAATGTCATTTAATGGTCATAAAAGAATTCTAAGATATTTAAAGCATTCCTCTAGCATTGGCCTTTGGTTCCGAAAGGTGCTAAATTTGACTTAATTGGATATTCGGACTCGATTATGCGGGATGCAAAGTGGATAGAAAAAGCACCTCGGGTAGTTGTCAATTTTTAGGAAGATCTTTAGTATCATGGTCATCCAAGAAACAAAATTCAGTAGCCCTATCCACCGCCGAAGCGAATATGTTTCAGCGGGAAGTTGTTGTGCTCAATTGCTATGGATGAGGCAAACATTGATGGATTATGGAATTAAAGCGATAAAATGCCTCTTTTGTGTGACAATGATAGTCTTGTGAAAATTGCTAATAATCTGTTCAACACTCAAGAACCAAGCATATAGATATTCGCCACCATTTCTTGAGAGATCATGTGATCAAGGGAGACATTGAAATTAGCCACATAAGAACCGAAGACCAATTAGCGGATATTTTCACCAAGCCATTAGATGAAGGCCGCTTTTGCAAATTGAGGAATGAATTAAATGTCATAGATTATTCAAACATTGTTTAAATTTTTGTTATTACAGTGCTTTTTATTTGGTGTTATTTAAATATTTTGTAAAAGAATTTCTCAAATCTCATATTAATTTCACTATAATTATAAAACTATGTTTATATATAATCTTGAAGATATTATATGCATAATGATCCCTAAATGATGTTTTATTGAGTGTAAATCTAAGGATCATTTGCAATTATTCAATTCCAAAGAAATCGAGCTTTATCAAAATCCGGGACAATCGGTACATCAGGAGTTATGCGACAGATGCGTCATGCGATCGCGGATCATCGGCGTTATAATAGCGGAACGTCCGTTTTCCTTTTGACCTTATCACTCCAGCGGCTCGTCCGTTTTCCTTTTTCATCTCAGTCCGCTCGGGTTCCTCTCTCTCCAGTCGAGCGTCTCTCTCAAAACCCTCTCTCAAATCGAGTGATTCTCTCGGTGGATCTCCAAGTCCTCGCTGATCCTTGCATTTCCAGTGCTCTCCTTCCTCAAATCTCAAGGTAAAACATCTATTGATTCGTGTTTTACCGCATTTGGAGCACTCGGGGCAGTTTTTAGGGTTTTTGATAATGCGGTTGATATCTAGCAATCTAATTGGGCAAAAGTGCTTCACTGGTGTCCTATGACCCTTGCGCATCCAGTTCTAGCACTCACTCTCTTAGATTCCATCAAAATCTCGAAATTCTTCAACCCTAGTTTTGGTCAGACAATCGGACGTTCGGTTCTTGAGGGCGAACGACCGCGATTCGGACGTTCCGCCACATAACGGCGGATGATCCGATTATCTGATGAACCGTAAATTATCATTTCTTTCAATTCAATTAAATTCAAATCTGTTCCTTGACATCTTATAATTACTCCAATCTCTGTATAGATGCCTAGAATGCGAGGAACATCCAAGAAGTCTCAGGGATCGTCAAGACAAGAGTCTTCGGCACCTCAACCTCCAGTGCAAATTGAAAGAGTTCAACCCGACATTCCTGTTCGTCAAACTCGGCCATTCGACGTAAGACCTGCGCAGGAAAAGGAAAAGGAAAGAGACCAGCTCCAGAAACTGAATCAGAAAATAGCTCAGGAAGTAAATCAATTGAGGAATCTGAATCCGAAGAAGAAGAAGAAGAAGAGGAAGTTCCTCCAAGGACAGCAGAAGATGATGATTTGATTGATCCTCAGGGGACTCATATTGACCTACATCTTCTGTCAGCAGATGACTATGCCATCAAGCGCCATGTCAATCAATATCTTCTGAAGAATGACACATTAAATCCAAGATTCCACACAATCTTTCAAGAGCAAGTGTATGAGCAAATATATAGTAGGCACAAGAAATTTGCCGATCATAAATGGATTAGGTGGTCTAATATTAATACCTTGGACAAATACAGTGGAGTCTATCAGCTTTTCTACAATGTGGGTCTTCATGATCTTGTGGGCATAAAACAGAATTATGATGACAAGATCATTCGACGCTTTATGCCACCGCATATGTCCCATGACTTAAAGACTTTTAGATGGCTGACTGGTGCCAGAAATGTGGAAAGCACCAAAGAGGAATTTGCGAGAGTGTTGAGAATTCATCCGACTCTTGGGACAAAATCTTTGAGAGTTGACCCTACTTGTTCTGCTTGGGCTGGCATTATGACTCTTGACCAAATGCAAGTTAGGGACAACCATTGGATTGAAGCAGTGAGCATGATTAACGTGATAATTAATCATACTTTCTACCCTAAGAGTGGGAATTTCGATGCGATGCGGGGCATGTTTGGAACATGATAGATCATATTGTGGAGGGAGTTAAATTTGATGTAGTGGATGTTATTCTTCAAGGCATAGCCTCCTCCAAGAATGACAGAGTTAAAAGGATTTATTATGCTCCTTACATCATGGCATTGATTGTTAAAAGATCGAGTACCGTGGTGGTTTGGGATCTACTCACAAGCCATATAAACCACGAGATGCCATTCCTCCTCAACAAGTCTCGAGGATGCCCTCGCCGAGGTTGATGCTCCTCCTGCCGCTTTGCTATGCCGATGCAAGTGCTCTAGCGCAAGTACTTCAAAATCGGCAGCCTATTATCGACTTTGCAGAAATGAAGGTGAACAAGTTGCCTTTCAGATGAGACTCGTCATACACTAGGCTTACCGAGATGACTATCCAAAATGACTTCTTTGATGAGACTCATAACAGATTATCGGCTTTGTCGAGGGCCTAAATGACTTAGAACATTTTCTCAAGACCCTCGGCGTTATGTTCGCGACCTCCTCGATCGCCCAAGGGTCCTTCTTCTTGGGCACAGACCTACCTCACCGCACCTCTCGAGTTTGAGCTCCGGCTATCTCTCTACTCCTCCGGCTCCTACCACCCTCTCGGTATCTCGGGATCCCGCCCTCTGTGTCGCCTTCTCCGGATCTGCACGATTCAGCTCACTTTCGCTGCTTCTCCTGCTCTGCTCCACCAGACCCGTTTCTTCCTCTCAGACCCCTGTTTGATGCTTTTGGTACTTTGATGCCAAAGGGGGAGAAATTGTGAAGACTTAGTTTTAGGGGAGCTATGGGCTTATGTGATTTATATGTGTTTTGTAAACTGTTGATTGTTGATCTATTTTGTGCCTGTAATAGTTGGTAACTTTTGTTGAACTTGTGGAATGTGGTTATGTCTTATTATCTTTTTATGCAATGCAATCTGAATTATTTGACATATCTTATCTTTGTATTGCTTCCTCAAGTTCATAAATGCAAAAGAAACTCCGCTAAAATTTTCAATTCTTTACATATGCTTGCAAATTATTTACTATCCATATGCATTTGTTTAGGGAGTCTTCTTTTAATTGGATTTGACAAGAAAAATAATTCTCAAAATTTACTTATGCTCATTGCAAAGATTATTTTACTGTCAAAGACTTCAATAGAATATACACTCTTAGTATATTCAAAACAACTTTTCTCACATATTAAGTGTGTTGTCATCAATTACCAAAAAGGGGGAGATTGAAAGCATCTAGGCCCCTAAAAATGGTTTTGGTAATTAATGATAATATGTGAATATGGGATTAACAAGTTTACTAAGAATGTGCAAGGTTAATTCCATTTGATGAACATGATGAAGCAAGGATGCATGCTAAAGGAAAATGTGAAGATCAACAAGGCTTAAAGTCAAGGTACAAATAGTCTAGGATCCTTTTCTATTTTACCGGTCTAAGGAGAATTGGTTGGTAGACCGGATTATAGGATAAATGCCGTACTATTAAGGGGGATCACGACTAGTAGCTTGATAGCTTATTCTTGTGCCATATGGATCAACTTAGGATCATGCATGCATTTAAGATTGGACTTGAATTTAAGTTAGAATGAATTCAGTGCTTTAATTCTGGAATCGGATGAACCGAAGGCTTAGCAGCGGTTGTACCGAAGCGCGGTTGTTCCGGCGGCATGTGAGCGGTTCAACCGTTAGCCTTTTAAATTGAAAATCAAGTCGATCGTCTGATCTCGTGGTGATCTAATTTCGTGGGCTGTGGTTGTACCGATGGCTTGAACGGTACGACCGCATCCCGGTTGTTCCGATGATATTACGGCGGTTGCAAAATAACGATGACGAGTGTAATCTCCTTTGAAAACCTCTTTTGAGAATCGGTGCATCGCGACGATAATCGGATGAACCGCAATACGGATGTTCGAAATGTATTTGGCGGTTGTAAAATTCCGCAACGGATGCAAAATCTCGGTTTAGAAAACTCAAATCGGACGATCCGGTGTTTGCTGCGGATGAACCGCAACTAAATCCAACGGCTATATCGGTGCATTTAATCGTGTAACATAGCCGCATTGTGCATTGAGCATAGCGCGGTTGTACCGATGCTAACACGCGGTTGTTCCGATATGTCTTTGAATTTTCGAAACTTCTTCCCAACGGCTAGAATTGGTTGGTGGAGGCTATAAATACCTCCCCAATCGCACAAGGGACATGTTACACAATTGCATTGAAGATATCTCAACCCTTGTGAGCATTGTGCATTCAATTCTACTCCCAATTTACTCTTGCATTCATTGAGAGGAGATCAAGTGCATTCATCTTTAGTTGATTCATTGGCACTTGAGTAAAGTCAGCGAGGATCGTTGATCTATTCTCTTGGGGTGTTGCCGCACTCCTAGACGGCTTAGCGGTGAAGCACGGTGATCTTCTCAAGTGAAGCTTGTGAGAAGACCCGAGCAAGATTGTGAGTGGTTGGTGTTCACCATCTCCGAGCGGAGGAAGAACAACCCAAGTGATCGAGGAAAGGCTTAATTCGTGGAGCCGGCTTGGGTGGTCAAGCTTCCTCAACGTGGACTAGTGAAGACAAGCAAGTCTTCGATACCACGGGAAAAACATCATTGTGTCTTGTGGTTATTTCTTGTCTTTACAATTCGCACTTATATTTCTAGCTTGCTTATTGTGATTAAATTGCCTAGCTAGGAGCATAACTTGTTTAGACTAAGTCATTAATTGAATTGGATAAATTGTTAATTTGTTAAAAACTTTAAAAACCTCCTATTCACCCCCCTCTAGTCGGTTATCCTTGATCCTACTGCGGCGAGGCTTTGGCGGAGGAGGTGGTACGGCTCGCTCGGCGACGGCGTTAGAGGCTCCTCCCGGCGGCGAGGTGAGCACCGGCCAGCGGTGTCACGGGAATCCAATGGTGGCGGCGAGGACTCGGGGCGACGAGGCGGCGCAATCGAAGCTCAAGCCCTCGGTGTCGGGCGGCGGGAATTCGCGATTCCGGCGAGCACAGGCGAGAGAGAGGGTGGGTGGCGGCCGGGATGGGTGACGCGAGGCGCGCGGGGCTCTCCTTTATAGGGCCCGGGAGGTCCGGCGGCGTGGCGGCGTGGAGGTCGTGGTCGGCGGTTCGCGGCAGCGCATACCCGCGGAGAAGAGGAAAGAAGGGTGGGGTTAGTGGCGGCGGTGGGCGCGAGTCGTGTGCGCACACGCGGAGGATCGGGAGGTTGAGGCGCCCGCGTAGCGTGGAGCTCGGCGTTGACCGCCAATGGCGGTTCTTGTGGCAGCGTCATGTGCGAGAAGAAGGCGGCGAGGACGAAGGCGGTGGGGTCCACCGGGCAGTGAGACGGGGAGGCGAGGCGCGCGCGTGGGCGAGATCGCCGTCCAGTCCCGATCGGACGGCTACGGAGAGATGGGCCAGATGAGCAGTGTTGGGCCGGAGAGATTCGGCCCAACGACTGTTTGGAGATTTAAATTAGTTTTTCGTTTTTAGAAAATAGCAGAAATTCAAATAAGCAATGGAAAATAGCAAATGATCTTGGAAAAATTCTAGAAAATTCTGTAAAATATAACCAAGCATATGGAATCTAAATAAAATAATTTTGGCAATTGTTAATGTTGGGATTAAGCTCATTAAATCGGTTTATCCTTAAAGTCCATATTAAGCTTTTTAAATTAAAATTCAAATAAATTCAAATGGTGAATTTTCTTAATACCATTGTTTAAAAGATTTTAAAGCTCTGAAAATTGGGATGTTACATATTGGCAGCAAAAATGAGTAACGAGTCGATGCTAGGAAATTCCTTCTAGTGGGCAGAACCACATGCAGAGAGGAGAAGTTTCGACTAGATGACGTTACTCGCTTTTCGACCAGTGTAAAGAAAACTGGGTGTTTTTGTATCATAGTCGAAAGATTAAAAAAAGCACTACTCAAAAATAAGGCAAGAGAGGTAGAAAGAACCTGGACTTTTATTGCCTGAGAAATTGGTCACACATAGAATTTGCGTAACTGGTCGATGTTCCAAGAGTTTGAGAGAACCTGTCCGTCTTCCATCGCTAGTCGTACCGACCCTGGCCGAGTTACTTCGACCACTGTGTAAGGACCTTCCCATTTGGGGGAAAGTTTATTCCGATTAGACTTGGATTGGCGAGTCTCAATACCAAGTCACCTCTGACAAAAGGTCTGCGAGGTTGGACCTTACGATCATAGTATCTGCGCAGGGCTTGTTGGTAGACTGCCGAACGGATTAAGGCTAGGTTTCTCCTTTCTTCGAGTAGGTTAATGTCATCTGCTCGAAGTTGTTCCTGGTCTGAGTTGTTGAAAGTTTCAACTCGTGTCGACCGCAATTTTAGCTCCGGAGGAAGCATGGCCGACTCCAACACTAGAAAAAATGGTGTTTCTCCGTTGCTCGATTGGTGGTCGCATTTAACCGCCCATAATACGGAAGGTAATTCTTGTACCCAAGCCCCGAGCGCTTAACAAGTCGGGTCGAAGACTCGGTTTTAATTCCTCGTATTATTTGGCCGTTTGCACGTTCGACCGCCCCGTTGCTTTGGGGATGTGCAACTGAAGCATAGCATAACTTGGTACCCAACTCGTCGCAAAATTCCTGAAATTTTGCACTTGCGAATTGTTTACCATTATGCGTAATTATCCAACTCGGAACTCCAAATCGGCTAATTACGCATCTCATCATGAACCTTTTGTTGCTTAGTTGTTATCGATTCTGAGTTCACTTCAATCCATTTTGTAAACGTGTCAATAGCCACAAAAAGGAACTCGAAACCTCCTGGAGCTTTGGAAAACGGTCCTAGGATATCGAGACCCCAGGTCGAAAAAGGCCAAGAAAGAGGTATTGCCTGTAATGCTTGAGCTGGTTGGTGTATCTGTCTACCATGAAATTAGCACTGGACATACTTTTTAACCACCTCCTTAGCATCATACTGAGTCAGAGGCGGTAAAACCTTATCGAAAGGCTTTACCAACCAATGTTCTGTAGGAAGCATGTGTCCCACAGATGCCACTGTGTATATCGTGAAGGAGTGTTATTCCTTCATTTTGCGGAATGCATCGCATGAGTATCCCTTGGGTTCCTCGTTTATAGAGGACTCGTTCGACCAAAGTATACATTTTGGCTTTTCGGGATAAACGATCTGCCTCAAGATCATCTTCGGGTACGGAACCCTTGCGAAGATACTCGTAGATGGGAGTCATCCAGGTATCCTCGTAGTCTAATGAGGCCATCTCAATAGGAGGTGTCTCTGGTTCTTCGACCAGAGACGGCTTTTGGAGTTGCTCCAAGAAAACTCCTTTTGGTACTGTAGAACGGGAAGAAGCCATCCGAGCAAGTTGGTCTGCGAGGAAATTATCCTTTCGAGGGATGAATTGTACCTCGAAACCTACAAAATGCTTTTCTAGCTTGCGTACCTCCGATAAGTACCGAGACATTGTCGAGCTAGAGCACTGGTACTCTTTTCCGACTTGATTCACGACTAGTTGAGAGTCTCCTCTCACGAGTAGTCGACGAATTGAGAGTGCTTTCGCAGCTCGTATGCCAGCTAGCAAACCTTCGTACTCTGCCACATTGTTAGTGGCCTGAAAGTTTAATTGTATGGCATACTTTAAGGTTTCTCCGGTAGGAGATACCAGGACCACCCCAGCCCCCGAGCCACTTAAAGTAAGTGATCCGTCAAAGTACATCATCCACTGGTTGTGGGAATCATATCGGGATCTGAGCGAACAGTTCAGGATTTGTCCATTCGGCGACAAAGTCTGCCAAGATCTGGGATTTTATGGCCGTTCGGGATACGAAATGGAGGTCGAACTCCCCAAGTTCGACTGACCATTTTGCCATGCGTCCATTGCTTCCTTATTATGGAGGATTGCTCCCAAAGGAAACTCGGGCAGACACGACTATTTTGTGCGCTGAAAATAATGCCATGATTTCCTCGAAGACATGAGGAGGGCATATAGAAGTTTTGGACACGAGGGTAACGCTCCTTAGGCGTGTAAAACTTTCACGACGTAATAAACCGGTCGTTATGCGTTTCCACGTTCTACGACCAAGATCGCGCTTCTTTGCTGTGGCGTGGCGACTAGGTAAATTAAGAGCGTCTCTTACGGTTTTGGAGAAACGAGCAGAGCACTCGAAAGGTACCTCTTGACATCCTCAAAGGCGCGTTTGCCTCGTTCGACCACTCAAAACCTTCATGTCTCACGAGAAGTTTAAAGAAAGGTAGTCCTTTTCTCCTAGTCGTGCGATGAAACGACTTAAAGCCGCCATGTACCCAAAGTGAGTTTCGGACTTCCTTTTTGTGGTTGGAGGGCGCATCGGAGGATGGCCTTTATTTTTTCAGATTTGCTTGATTCCTCGTTCAGATACTAGGAATCCAAGCAATTTTCCTGAAGAAATTCCAAACACACACTTCTCTGGATTAAGTTTTAAGCGGTGCTTTCTGAGATTGTCGAATGTTTCTTGTAGGTCAGTGATATGATAAAGTCTCTTAATGCTTTTACGACTAGATCATCAACATAGGCTTCAGATTCGGCGTAATTGAGATGAAAAAGTCGATTGCATTAGGCGTTGAAAGAAGCACGGCATTCTTTAGACCAAATGGCATTTTGACATAGCAAAGGTACCAAATGGAGTAATGAATGCGGTCTTTTCTTCATCGTTTAGACACATATTGATATGGTGGTATCCAGAATATGCATCTAAAAACTTAATATCTCACAACTGCGCAGAGAATCAACCAACCGATCGATCGAGGTAAAGGGAAATCATCTTTTGGACAAGCTTTATTAAGATCGGTAAAGTCTACGCACATCGCCATTTGCCGTTTGACTTTTTGACCATTACAGGGTTAGCCAACCACTCTGGGTGGTTGACTTCTCTTATAAAGCCTGCTTTAAGTAGCTTATCCAATTCTGATTTAATAGCATCTCGTCGATCAGGGGCAAATCTCCGTAATTTTTGTTTTACGGTACTTTATCGGTAGCCGTAAAGCTAGCACGTGCTCGATCACCTCCCAGGGACTCGGGCATGTCGGATGCTTGCCACGCAAAGACATCTGCGTTAGCTCGGAGGAAGGTAATGAGGCGTCTTCCTATTTGGGGTCGAAAGTCTCCCGTCGAGCAATCTTGAGGGCTCCTCTGCGTCGGAGGAACCTCTTTGACTTGGTCGTTCGGTTTTAGTGCGCTTTAGGCTTCGACTTGCTAGTCGAAGGTGACTTTCATCTCGAGTTGGTATTTGACCAACCATCTCGAGGATCGACGATCATGACTATCGCCATCTTTTGTCACATTGAATGGTGATCACTCCTTTGGGACCTAGCATCTTAAGACATTGATACCCATAATGAGTAGCCATTAAGAATTTTGCCAAAGTTGGTCGTCCGAGTATGGCGTTATATGCCGTATCGAAATCGACCACATCAAAGGAGACTTTCTCTGTCCTGAAATTACTTGGTGAGCCAAATGTTAAAGGAAGAGAAACTTGGCCAATGGGTTTAGCGAAGACCGATGCGATTCCATGAAAGGAGTATCGCATCGCCTTACCTTTGTCCCGGTACTTGCATCTCGTCCGGGCATTAGTAAATAGTATGTTCAGGAGGCGCCACCATCAACCAACACTCGATTGACCCGACAGTTGTTGATGGTGGGTTCGACCACAATCGGATATCGACCTGATCGACTCGTAGTGATCGGGCAGTCATCCTTCTCAAAAGAGATGGTAACTTCCGACCACTTCGGTAAATTATTGACGAGAGGAGCATGTATGGAATTTACCTCTCGTCCGTGACTTTAAGTTGTCGTTTGGAGTCGTATCCGATGATCCTCCGTAGATGTGCTCAACGGTATGTTGGGGATCTTGGGCAGCATCTCCTCATCATCGGCGACTTTTGGCCACTCGTATGTCCTACCCGCCGAGAGTAGGGAGTGGTGCTTTGCCGTTGTAGTAGTCCTCGAGCTTTCTTTGGAAAACTTGGCAGTTGCGGAGGTCATGTCCTTCCTTTTTATGAAAAGGACACCACCTTGGTTTGTCATTCCTACGATCAGGGCGCTTACCTTTGCCTTGATCAGGGTATGACTTGGTGGTTTGGGGCTCTCTATCTTTCACGGCCAAGACCTCTTTGAAACCACTGGTTTGTGGTTTTTGACTCTTTATTTTCTTCTTGGACTTTTTTGCTTTTTTGTCCTTACCAACTTCACCTGGCTCTCGAGGAGTGTACGTTTCTCGATCGATAGTGTTGTTCCACTCGACTGCCTCAGAAGCAGTTGCATATCGATCGGCCATCTCGAAGAGCTCGGCAACAGTGTTGGGAGGATTCAAAGCAATATCCTCTGTTATCCTTCTACTACGGACTCCTTGCTTAAAAGCCCTGATCACAGAGGAGTCAGAAATTTCCGGAATTGAGTTACGAACCTGACTAAAGCGTTTGATGAATTGACGCAAAGTCTCGTTGTTGTTCTGTTTTATCCGGTGCAAGTCGTCTTCCTTTCCAGGGCGATTGTATGTGCCTTGGAAATTCGCCTGTAGAAGATCGCAGAGGTGTTGCCAAGAGTAGATCGACTCGAGTGGTTGGTTTAATAACCACGATCGAGCGGATCCTTCGAGCACAGTCGGAAGGTAATTTGCCATTACATGCTCTCCTCCTCCTGCTGCTCGGACAGCTGTTGTATAGATCTGAAGAAATTCAATGGGATTTTGAGATCCATCAAATTTCTCCATGTTCACTGGTCGAAAATGAGGTGGCGTGATGGCGCTTTCAAGGTCGGCGAAAATGCCCGGCATCCGGTAATTACTTCTTGACGCCTTCTTTGTAGGAAAGAAGGGTTAATGTCACCAGGTGATCGTATACGACGATACCCAGCAACAGGCTGACCTGTCCTGTAGTAGGTCTCAGTTCTACGAGGGGAATACTCCTCGTACTCCACCCGTTGTGAATTTCTTTGTCGAAGTGGTGAATGATCACCTCTCCGAGGGGCTTCTTGATCATCAGCCGATCGAAATGTATTTCTCCGAATAGGGGATCGATGCGACTTATGGCCGTGTCGATTCCTACGTAGAGAAATATTCGATTGACTGGTAGCTGAGGAAGTCGCATTGCTACGACTACCTGAATGTTGTCGACGAGGTACTTCCAATCTTGTCATCACGGTTCGAAGCCTTTGCGCAATCTCTTCAGTAAAGAGATCGTACCCTGGCGTTCGAGCAAGCTCTTGATTGGGATTCTCGAGCAAGTCGTTGATGTCCTGGAGTTCTTGTACCTCCTCCGACTGATGTTGAATGCGCCTAGGCAGGTTCTTCTGGGCTGTAATTTTCTTTCGTCGGATGACCTCAAAATCCTCCTCATCAGATCTTTGAGGTCTTCTCAGTGGAGTGCGAGAATGTCGAGGATTTTCCTCGCGTTCATCGAGTGTTGGTTACATGCATCACCGGTGGTGCCCTTGCCATTACCACGAGGGGCGCGGTGTGTGATCTTCGGGAGTGTTCTTATCTCGGCCTCCATGAGGTGACCCGATTTGAGGAAGGGCGAAGACCTCCGTTGATGATTCTCAATTGCGCTCGAGGCCTCCCGCTTGAGGAGTGCTCGAGAGACACCATCTGGCGACTTGGAGTAATCCTCTCGGTAGGGAACTCCGGTTATAAATCTCCGTTCGCAAATGAGATCTGCGGAGAGACGGTCGAATTTGCAGGAAAAGCATGTTTGATCCCACCCTCTCTGGAGTTACCCTGAGAGAGAGGATCACCAGATGTTGGTAGAGTCCTGGAATGGTGGCTCCCAGAACTTGTCTCACCAAGTCGGACCGCCTTAAGGGGATTTGAACACTTGGAGAAAAAACTCTCGTCGTGTTGTGAGTCCTCCTGGGTGCGGTTCTGGTCGGATTGACCCTTGTCCTTTGAGGGAATTGGCTCCTCTGTTGGACGTATCATTGTGGGGGATAAGGATCCCTCCTCAACTCCATTGATGGGATGGTTTCCTGGAGAATAATCTCCGGAGGCAACATCACCATTAGAGGATGCATCACTCGGCTTGTAGTCAAAACCGGCATCCATGTCGACGTCTGCGTAATCTGCCAAGTCAAACCAGTTCTCCTCGTTCCATTCTCCAGCCATGATTGCATGAGATTTGGAAAAAGAGAGTATGTTAACAAGAGATTATCGGAAGATCCCCACGGTCGGCGCCAACTGTCGGTGTATTAGAACCGATCTTATGTAAAGATTATTTGATTCGGGGGGTCTCCTAAAGATGAAATCACGCAGAGTGGTTGACACGTGATGTTTAGACAGGTTCAGGCCTTCTCCGGAGAGAATAATAACCCTAATCCTGTGTGTGTATGGTATTCTTGATGATCAAGTAAGAAGCTAAGACTATTACAGAGAATAGTACTTGTGTTTCACCTTGACTCGCTCTATTTTGCTGTCTCTCTCCCCCTCTCCGTCCCTCTGATTGATGCCCTTATATAGTCGTGAAGGAGTAGCCGTTTTTTCCTGCGAAAGAGGCGCCTTAATTGAGCCAGTAATGGGCGCATGATGGCAGTAATTACCGGCGCATTGGCTTCTTCACGCCGTCTGGCAGTTATCATTCAGAGGTAATGGGGTATTTAAGCACTATTACTACGCAGAATAATAGTGCGTGTAGACCGTTTGGATTCCTTAATCAATTGGACCCACTTGCCTGTAGGTTTGATTATAAGGTGGTCGTGGTTTATCTGGTCGTAGGAGGACTTACGACCAGGTAGTAGTCGTAGAAGAACTTACGACTATGCAGTGGTCGTAGAAGGACTTACGACCATGTAATGGTCGTAGAAAGACTCACGACCAGGTAGTAGTGTAGAAAGACTTACGACCATGACATAGTCGTAGTAAGACTTACGACTATGGGGGTGATTGTAGAAGATCTTACAATCACTTGGTAGGCCTCTCCCTTATAAAAATAAGGGGTACTTCTGGAGACTATGTGACATCATATTTACCCATAATAAGAATTATAGATAAAAGATAAAATGAGGATTATTAGATCCTCATCAAGACGTTTTCTTAATTTTTGACTTTAATCAAAATCAACACGCACTTTCTTCAATAGATATGAAAGCTAAGAAGATCAGTAAATACACAGAGGAAGCCTTGTGCTGAATCCGATTACCCCCTTAAACACAAGATTCAAGAATGGAGATTTGATCTCACTGGACCGGTCTGACCGACGGCCAATTGGCGGTCTGAACAGCTGGCGGTCTGACCGACGACCAACTGGCGATCTGAATAGTCAGCGGTCTGACCGCCGTTGTGAAATCAGTCGGACCGATTTAGCCCAAAGCTACTGCAGACCACACGAAACCAAAATAAAAATTTGTCCAACTTTTGATTCAACCGAGGGAACTTGACCAAATTTTGAACACACCTCCCTTAGGATATCTGGAACCTATTCCAAGTGACGATCGTCCAGATCCACATCAAAGATTTGATCGTTTTAGGTTTTACCAAAGGAGTGTTCAAAACCTAGCAAAATGAAAAACTTGATCCAAATCTTTCTCGTGGGGGATTGATGATTTAGATGGTCCTAGGAGTATTCTCACACATCATAACAAGGTAAAAGAGGTCAAGAGACCAATAAAAAACAACCAGATCAAGGAAGCACCAAAAACATCAAAAGAGAGAGAGAAAAACACATCAGACCTCATCTTTGAACAAACATCCATTGATTGATTCAAGATGTTGCTTATAAAGTCACTCCCTCAAGGAGGACAAGAGCTCAATCAACAAAGACACACACAAATTTCCTCACTAGAATCTAGTCTCTCTTCTCCTCTCCAAACCCTAACCCTAACTAGGGTTTTTACAAATGAAGTGCTTGGGGGGTTTCCAACTCCCCCTTTCTATTTATAGTGAGGCCTAGGGTTTAGGGAGAGTTCACTTAATGGGCTCCCGTTAAGGCCCAAAACACACGGGACACAAACACACATATTACAGTCGAAGCAATCGCCTGCTTCACCACGTGTAAGTTGATCAGCGGCTCTCATAATGTCGGCAAGTCTCTCTGTCAGAATCCTTCGAACCTCCAAGGCACTTACGCGACCTCCATGTTGTTTGATCCAACCAGCTGCAACGAACTGCCCGTTCGAACCATCTTGTCCATTCTGCGCCATGCTTGAGTCACACGACCTCACCCGGTATCCATGATCGTTCTGGACCTCATCTTTCCAAGCTTAGTCTCGACCCTCCTCACCGTTGACCTGCAAGCCACCTGCACTACACTAGACAAAGAAATCGTTTCCGGGAACAAGTTCTTCACAACTTGACCAACGTTAGCTCAACCATACAATATGCAACATTAAACCATTGAAACTCATGCGCTAGACATAACCAAAACACAACGTCGCTAAGAAGCCCGACGAACAAGTGGAATCCGGTCTGACCGTCGTACTTGGCCGGTTTGACCGATTTCCAACCGGCCTGACCGATTTTATAACGCCGGTCAGATCGCCCAAAATGACTTAGCCAAAATTCCATCGTGAAAATCCGAAACTCTCTGGAATTTTCAATTGAATAGAACTTTTGACTGGAAGCTCCAAAAAATATGAGGCCAAGTGCAGGAGACTCCCCTCTCTAGCCTACACACTCTATTTTTTGGCCTAGCCCCAAACTCCACCAAAAGTTCTGGCCGGTCGGACCGCCGCACAAATGGTCGGATCGCCACCACGGCCGGTCGGACCGCCGCCGCCGATCGGATCGATCCACGGCGGTCGACCGCCAATCTTGCCGATCGACACTGAGGTCCGAACAAAAGATCGCATTTTCGAAAACGCGAGATTCGTCAAACCAACAACGTCATTGCCAATTGACTCATCATTCTAAGATAATGCACATATCCCCACGATATCCATATATTACAACATCAAAACTAGCTAGGGGATACGATGGTTCTTGCAGGGTTGGTGATGGATGCTGCGTGCGTGTTCGATCGTGCGTACCAGGAAGAAAACAAATCGTACATTCTACACGACCAAAGAAACAGAAACATATAGTAATTCATAGCCAGGAAGAAGAAGTAGTAACCTAGTGGAGTATACACAGTTCACATGCCCATATACTGTAATTAACTGATGATGGCTTAATTAATTAATCAACTAGTCATGCGCGCATGCCATTCGGACTTGACTCAGACGGGGGCAACGGCGGCGGGCGGGCCGCGGCCGCCGTGCTCGGCCTCGTCGGAGCCGTGCTTGGTGATGTCGTACAGCTCGCCGTCTCCCCACAGCGCGTAGGCCTCCTCGCCGTGCGCGGCGTCGTCGCCGACCTCGAGCTTGTCCTCGGTCATGCGCAGCGGGACGACGAGGTTGATGGCGACGCAGATGATGGACGTGACCGCCACGTTCCAGCCCACGACGAAGAGGCCGCCGGCGAGCTGCTTGCCGAACTGCGCGCCGCCGACGCCGCCGTAGAATGCGCCCTTTGAATTGGCGACCGGGAGGAAGAGGTTGCAGAGGTTGGGCTCGGCGAAAAGGCCGGTGAGGAGGCCGCCGAGCAGGCCAGCGACGCCGTGCGTGTGGATGACGCCGAGGGTGTCGTCGACGCGCTGCAGGATCTTGGAGCGCTTGTGAAGGATCATCATGGTGTACCACGGGATGCTGCCGGCGAACACGCCCATCACCAGCGCCGCCCATCCCTGCACCACGCCTGCATGCATGTACCGACCGATGGCCGCAGAGAAGATCAGATCCCACGACATGGAGATGGATCCAGGTATTAACGAGAAGAAGAACCTCAAGTACGTGAAGATGGCGCGTGAATTAACGAAAACTTCCGATTCAAGCTTCTTAATTCTAATTCATAGCCGATATTTATATTTGGTGTGAGTACACATTAATTTACTTAATTTACAAAGAACTTCTAATTTCGTGAATTTATTTATAATGAAAGACAAATTTATACTTTGATTTTACTTGGTGATACTGATGACTGATAAGTGCTGGCATGCGCGCGAAGAAAGGACAAAATGGGATCGGCAAGATCCCTGTTTCCTGAGGAAACATGCGTCAGGGCTAACTAGAAACTACTTATTCCGTTCTTATAAATTCAATGATCATGTTTAGAGGCAGAAATCAGTTATTAGAAGTATAAATAAGTTAAACATATTGATGATGACTACGATGAGTAAGAAACCAACTAATCTCCCGGTAGTTGAAACTTGAAAGTGCATGAATATGATGTTCTCATGGGAATTACAAGTTTTTTCAAGTACATCATATACTCTATTACAAAACATTTGACATTATATATCTCATATCGTCCTCTAAGCTAGGTTTCACCTTCAATATCCAGCAAGATGATTTATGTTTAAAAAATCTATGAAATAGTGCCAAGCTAGGTGAGATATCCCTGGCCACTGGCAAATTGCGTTAGTTAGCTGATTACCTAGTACCAACTAGTCTAATTTGCTTACGTTGAATCAATCTAAAATAGCACGCATGCATGTGGCCACCACGGATTATTGACTGTTGGGGAAGCAAAACCTCCAGTTTTGTTGGCATGCAAGGCAAACTTGTTTGCGAGACAACGTTTGTACTCTTTTTTTTCCCGTCTTAATGAAACACGACGCAACCCTTTTACGTGTTCTCGATAAACAAACAATATTTAATTCAAAGTCAACTAGGCTAGTTTTATAGTACATACCAGGATATAATATACTGATATGCTAATTTTCAGTTACCTGAATTTTTTTTATCGATCAATCGCCTACAATTGTACAGTAATAAATCTAAAATTACAGTACCAAGTGATGTGCAATTTTAGTACAATTTTATTGTAACTTTTAATTCTTCTTTTTTTTTTTGTATTTTTAGGGTTCTCTTAGATTTTTTTTTGTAGGATTTACCTACATTTACTTTTGTCTATTTTAGAAAAGGATAATCTGATCTATAGAATGTTGATCTAACGGTAAGAAAAGATGACGGGATCATATGAAGCATAAACACTCCCGTAATATAATCTAATCAACAGTCTCTCTCGTGCGCATCACACTAGCTATCACGTAGTGCCTTCTAGCTTAATTACAACGTTAATTCCTCCCAGAAATTCCGACCCGTCGTTCTCGAAACTGAAGAAACCGTATCACATTATCGAACGATCGATCTCGCGCTGGCTTTTTTTTTTTTTAATCGATTGAGATTTGCGAGAATTTTTTTACCTGCCCCCGGCGTGATGCAGACGAGCCCGGTGATCATGCCCTGGACGGCGCCGATGACGGAGGGCTTCTTGAAGAAGACGACGTCGAGGCAGGTCCAGACGATGAGGCTCATGGCCGTGCAGATGTTGGTGTTCACCACGGCGACGGACGCGTCGACGTTGGCGGCGTACGGCCCGCCGCCGTTGAACCCCGCCCACCCCATCCACAGCAGCCCCGCCCCCGTCAGCGTGAACAGGATGTTGTTCGGCGGGAACCTCTCCCGGTCCTTCTGCGCCCGCGGGCCCACCTGCAGACACACAGATTAATTAACGCCGTGCTCTTGATCACTACCGTACCATCCGTGCATGCATGTCCTCGATCACTCGCTTGGTTGGTGCATGCGTAGCGTACCCAGTAGGCGGCGGTGAAGCCTGCGATGCTGGCGGAGAGGTGGATGACGTAGCCGCCGCAGTAGTCGATGACGCCCCACTGGAAGAGGAAGCCGCCGCCCCAGAGGGAGAAGGCGCCGATGGTGTAGGAGAAGGTGAGCCAGAGCGGCACGAAGATCATCCACGCCAGGAAGCTCATCCGGCCCAGCAGCGACCCGGCGAGCAGGATGAGCGTGATGGCGGCGAACACACACTGGAAGTAGACGACCGTGGCCATGGGGTAGTAGGGCTCGATCATCGCCGTCTCGAGGCTGCCGTCGGCGTGGTAGTGGGCCGTCGCCGGCAGCGCGGCGCGGCCGACGAGGAGGGCCTGGTTGAGGGCCGGGCGGGCCTTGCCCCAGATGGGGAGCAGCTTGTCGCCGAAAGACATGTTGTAGGCCCAGCCGACCCAGCAGATCCACACGGCGGCGAAGGCGTAGAGCGCCATGAACGCCGAGTTGACGGCCCACTTCTTCTTGACGATGCCGCCGTACAGCACCACAAGCCCCGGCACGCTCTGCAGCCCCACCAGCGTCGCCGCCACCAGCTGCCACGCGTTGTCGCCCTTGTTCAGCCAGTCCGCCACAGCCGCCGACGTGTTGCCCTGGTACGCCACCGGCACCACCGACGAAGACATCTTGATCTTGCCCGGCCCCGGCCCCAGCCCGCGCGCGCGACCTGAACTTGCAAGTCAACCAACGTTCGAGGGGGAAACGATCTGAGGTGTGTATGCAACTAGCTAGGTCGATCGTCTTACATATAGAGACTAGCTAGAGAGTGTGGCTGGTGGTGCGGCGCCCGTTGCTGAGCTAGACTCAAGCTAGCTCTGACCGGTGCATCTACAGATGTTTACGCGAGGAATCTTTGGCTCCTTGTCCTGCAGGTGCATCCACTTGACACTATTGTTTGAATATTCTCCGGCCGGCCAGCTCAATTCCATGCCTTCCGCTGTACGGGTCATCGTCTCTACCAAACTAGCTCGTCTATGGCCTCACAGTAGTGCACGCCTCGATTTTTGCAGGTCTACGCATGGCAGCCATGGAATCTAATCCCAACGGCAGATTCTTAGCAGGTTATAGACAATTAACTGATACTAGTAGTACTGAATTAGAAAAGTGCATTTTGTTATCAGTGTGCAGCTTGTCATGATAAAGCAAGCTAATTGGTGGTTGTTTAATGCGGGTCACGTATATATATACACGTATTCTCTACATATATAATTAATCAATGATGAACGAGATTCTTCTGTTACAGTGTAACCATCCTAAAAAATCTTCTTTTTTTTAAAAAAAAAGAAGAAGGTAAATCAGGCTTTGATATGAAGCTGTGATGCAATGGCTCTGCTACGGCAATTACTAAAAGAAATGACCAACGGGTCGAGTCAACAGAGGTGTCCCGGCAGTGACGTGGGCCACGGCAGTGCGTTGAAGATGGTGAACGCCGGCGTCGATGTGGAGGCAACGGATCCACGCGACAGCGGGGCGACGAAGATGCGGCTGCGTGTGATCAGTCAGTTCCGTACGAGACACACACGAGGTGGAGTGCTACCGGTTGGGCCGAGCTGGAGAATGTACGATGACCGGGCAAAATTAGGTTTAGGCACAAAGTCGATAATACCTGTATATGAAATCTTAGAGTTGTAATATAAAATATATAATACTTCTTAAAAAAATTAAAGATCAGATTTTATTTTTACTACCACCCTACTATTAGTAGAATGTACCTAAAAAATTCTCAAAAAAAAAAAAACGTTTATCGGCTGCCAACGGCACCATAAACTGATTCATTCGTTTGGCGTGCATTCATGCTTACTTGCTCTATGCACCTCGAAATCTTTCCCTGTCAAACCTAGCTAGCAAATTACTCAAAATCCTATAAGAAGCAAAGATTCAGTAGTATACGTACTACTGACATGAGCATGACAATGCATGAATCGACTGATCTGTGATGTGATATCTACGGCTAAACGTTAAATGACTTCATCAACAACTGGACAGATCCTTGAGTTTTGAACTTTGACCTCAGTTAATTTGCTACATACGTTTTTACTGACCGTACGTAGGTTCACCTCGATGATCAAGCCCATTGATTTGGCGTCTCTTTCATTTCGGATGCAGGAAGGAAAATTTGTGTGGTTGTGATCAGCAGCCAGAATCAAGACATGTGCTTTCTCTTGAGCTGTCTTGGGTTATTCTTTTCTTTTCTTTTTGAGAAACAGCGAGGAATCTTATACTCAACTCCGCGTGAGAACGTTGTACTGTCCAGATTAGAAGTCATTCGATATACAAATTAAGCTATGCGCCCATAGTTTTTGTTAGCTTTTCGTAGATGACTGGATGCTCAGTTTATCTGACCATATTGCAAAATCGAACGACAGCCATATATATGTCCAAGTAACCCTGAGTTCACATTTGAAAGGTAGTTGCATTGAATATTTTATGTGCATCTAGTGATTGCTTGTTCTTCCGGGCTTAGTAGAACAAGCACAGTATCTTCAAGTGGGGATTTCAATTTGGGCTGAAACCTTGGGGTGCAATCAATTCACTAGTATACATAATTACAAAATTTTGTTGTTTTTATTATCGCATTCGTAATATTCAGTGTCAGCTCTGACACAATACAAGTGCAGTCAAGGAGGTATCCAATTCGATTCGCCCTGAAACTAGTACAAGAAGATGTGCTAGAAAAACACTAGACAATACAAAAGTCTGCAGATTCAAATCGTGGACTTTTCGTTTTATATGTGGCCTCATCTGCTTACTTCAGTTCTCTGATTTCTAGAGGGGTACAGCTGTGTAAGTGTACAGCTTGGTACCAGTTTGAGTACAAGCAAATTAAACCTTTGATCGTGATTAGGCAATTTACATTAATTAATCACTGCAAAACAACATCATCCAACTAGCTTTTCTAACAAAAGTCACAAGAACACCCTCTATAGAATTTGGAATGAAAAACTAGCGTTTGCAAACGATATATATCTTTTGCAAAATCATGTCAATATTTCAGACATATATCTCCTCGTAACTTACAGGAAACGTTTTGCACTCTTATGGCGAAGCGATATGTGCATTTCTGTAAACAAATCGCTTTCTGATCTTTCTGGTATGATTCAATATATGTCTGAACAAAAAAAAAATGACTCGCAAACCGTAAGGTTCAGCAACCTCTCCTAAAATTGCAGGAAAAGAATAGATGCTTGGAGGTTTCTTCTTCGTTGGTAGGGCAAATGGCACATGCAACATTGTTACACACATTAAAATGCCTTCTCTTCCTCATGTTATTTGCAGTGTTAATTGGACACGAACACGAGTGTCGGATTTTGTTAAATTAAAATTGGCTAACATAGGAGTTGTATTATCATTTTGTACGCCTACTATCACTCAAACTCAACTAAGTATTTATTTATATATTATTCGTGCTACCGCTTTGCTCTACAGAGGGCAAGCGGCCGGTGACAGGGAAGGCGATCGAGATCGTCGACACCAACCTTTCCGACAACTCCAAAGGCAAGCTTTTCTCTTTATCATGAATATAGTTATGTTAAATGTAAACCGTATATTGCTCTATCATATATGTATTGCATCAAAACTATTTCTCAAAATCAAATTGGATTAAGATAATAAGAAAAGATAAGAGAACGGAGATGATGAGATCAGATGAGAATGAGAATTACTTGGTGGGTAAAGAGGGCCCTAGTAGGGGAAACGAGACGACGACGACGACGATGATGATGACGAGGTAAGAGGTGAGACCCCTTTACATATGGTTATAATATAAGGACCAACAAAACTCTTGCTCGGTCGGAAGCCGTAAATTCAGTGCCAACTATTTTCCCGTTTCGGTGGGCAGAAAATGCTACCTTGTTATGTAATTAAATTCTCCACAACGGGTCACATTGGAATATTGGGCACGGAAGAGAGCCGCCCCAAGGTGGAGTGTTGGGCACGGACGAGAGCCGCCCCAACCAACATTACTGGAACTCGGTGTATGACGAGGTCAGCACGTTGACTAAATCAGCACCGACGGAAAGTAATGGGTGGAGATCTAATCACATAATCTGGAAAGCGTTCTGTATTCTGAACTTGAAATTGCATCAAAGGAAATATGGTGGACCTAGCTCAGAGATAGTTCAGAGTAGCTACAGGTAAAGTGGTACAAGCCTGCGCGGTGCTATATCAAATTATGAATTCATGCCAGTCTCCTGGATTGGAGTCTACAGGAACCGCTAAGGGTCTTTCTTCTCTCCGAGTGACTAGTAGTATTTTCAGAATTAAAATTTGCCACCTAATGTTTTAATGAGTTATTTTCAGAAAGAGATGATTTAGAAAATGTGATAATGCGCAAAGATCAGTCATGCAGTGCATCTTTTGCTATTAATGCTTGCTGAGTACGTTTGTACTCAACCTTGTTAGTATTCTCCTTTGTTAGATCCTAGTCCGGTTGGGAGCTATCCCGAAAGGACGAAGGACTTGCAAGTACCGATGCAGCCGCAAGAGGAGAAGGCACCGACTGCGAGGACCTGAGCGAGATGGGCGCCATCTTTGACTCGTGGGACGAATAGGAGGGCGGCACTCTAGAGCAGACTCCAGAAGCGGAGAAGCTCCCTTTTGTGTTTGTGTAGTATTTGTAACCATAGCCTTGCGTGGCTACTACTGAAATAAAGATGTACAGTTTCTATATTATTGTTCTGCTGCGTAACTCTGATAAAAAAAACTTGCTATTCGTCAGAACGGTGTTCTACCGGGTAGACAAATAGTAATTCATGTGTCTAAATATGATTACCTTAAAGGTAATTACGCGGGTCACACGTGCTTACTTGCTCTATGCACCTCGAAATCTTTCCCTGTCAAACCTAGCCAGCAAATTACTCAAAATCCTATAAGAAGCAAAGACTCAGTAGTATACGTACTACTGACATGAGCATGACAATGCATGAATCGACCTCTGATGTGATATCTACGGCTAGCTAAACGTTAAATGACTTCATCAACAACTGGACAGATCCTTGAGTTTTGAACTTTGACCTCAGTTAATTTGCTACATACGTTTTTACTGACCGTACGTAGGTTCACCTCGATGATCAAGCCCATTGATTTGGCGTCTCTTTCATTTCGGATGCAGGAAGGAAAATTTGTGTGGTTGTGATCAGCAGCCAGAATCAAGACATGTGCTTTCTCTTGAGCTGTCTTGGGTTATTCTTTTCTTTTCTTTTTGAGAAACAGCGAGGAATCTTATACTCAACTCCGCGTGAGAACGTTGTACTGTCCAGATTAGAAGTCATTCGATATACAAATTAAGCTATGCGCCCATAGTTTTTGTTAGCTTTTCGTACATGACTGGATGCTCAGTTTATCTGACCATATTGCAAAATCGAACGACAGCCATATATATGTCTAAGTAACCCTGAGTTCACATTTGAAAGGTAGTTGCATTGAATATTTTATGTACATTTGGTGATTGCTTGTTCTTCCGGGCTTAGCAGAACAAGTACAGTATATATCTTCAAGTGGGGATTTCAATTTGGGCTGAAACCTTGGGGTACAATCAATTCACTAGTATACATAATTACAAAATTTTGTTGTTTTTATTATCGCATTCGTAATTCAGTGTCAGCTCTGACACAATACAAGTGTAGTCTGAAACTAGTACAAGAAGATGTGCTAGAAAAACACTCGACAATACAAAAGTCAGATTCAAATCGTGGACTTTTCGTTTTATATGTGGCCTCATCTGCTTACTTCAGTTCTCTAATTTCTAGAGGGGTACAGCTGTGTAATTGTGCAGCTTGGTACCAGTTTGAGTACAAGCAAATTAAACCTTTGATCGTGATTAGGCAATTTACATTAATTAATCACTGCAAAACAACATCATCCAACTAGCTTTTCTAACAAAAGTCACAAGAACACCCTCCAGAATTTGGAATGAAAAACTAGCGTTTGCAAACGATATATATCTTTGACAAAATCATGTCAATATTTCAGACATATATGAAACTGCCCTGAGTTTTGAATATTTGAAAATTTTTGAATCTTTTGTTCAAATTTCGAATTCTTTCCGTTTTTGAAAAGCTTCCGCCGGAAGCCGCTTTCCCTTTCTGGAAACCCGCTTCTCCCAACCGAAGACGTCTTTTCTCCCGGGCGCTTCCACCTGCGGCGCTTTCTTCTTCCCTCGTTCTTCTTCTCTCCCCCGCATCAGCGCCGACGCCATCACCTCTCTCGCCGCTGCCGTCACCGCCACCTCCCGCGCCACCTCTCCTCTCCAGAGCCTTCCACCGCCTTCGCCGCCTCCACCTGGCCCGCCCCAGTCGCCACCTCTCCCCCCGGCGTCGCCGAAAGTTCTCTACCGCCACACCGCGACGCTGCTCCCGTCGCCCTACTGTCGCCACCGCCTCCCGGGCCTATAAAACCCGCCCCAGGGCCAGCTAACCTCTTCACCTTGTGGATATCATGGGGATATGTGCATGATCTTAGGATGATGAGTCAATTGGCAATGACGTTGTTGGTTTGCCGAATCTCGCGTTTTCTGAAATGCTCTGTCTTTATTCGGACCTCGGCGGTCCGGCCGGTGAGCAGCAGCGGTCGGACGCCGTGGATCGGTTTGACTGGCAGCATTGCCGGTCCGACCGGCCGTGGGGTAATCCGACCGGCTATGTGCAGTGGTCCGACCTGCCACGGTTCTTGTTGGAATTTGGAGCTAGGTCAAAAATAGGTTGTGTAGGCATGAGTGGGGAGTCTCCTGGATGTGGTCACATAATTTTTAGAGCTCCCAGTCAAAAGTTCTGTTCAAATGAAAATTCCAGAGAGCTTCGGATTTTCAAGTTGAAAATTTGGCTAAGTCTTTTTGGACGGTCTGACCGGCGATATAAAATCGGTCAGACCGGTTGTGAATCGGTCCGACCGGCCAGGTACGGCGGTCAGACCGGTTTCCACTTGTTCTTCGGCCAACTTGGCATTGTTGTGTTTCGATTGTGTCTAGTGCATGAGTTTCAATGCTTTAATGTTGTATATTGCATTGTTGAGCTAATGTGGGTCAAGTTGTGAAGAACTTGTTCCCGAAGATAATTTCTTTGTCTATTGCTGTGCAGGTGGCTTGCAGGTTAACGACGTCAACAGCGAGGTGGATCGGGACTAAGCTTGGAGAGCTGAGGTCCAGAACGATCATGGATGTCGGGTGGAGTCGTGTGACTCAAGCATGGCACGGAATGGACAAGATGGATCGAACGGGTAGTTCGTTGCAGGTGGTTGGATCAAGCGGCGCGGGGTTCGGTGCAAGTGCCTTGGAGGTTCCGATGGGATTTGGACGGGAGAGACTTACCGACATGATGAGAGCCGCGGATCAAGCTACACGTGGTGAAGCAGGCGATTGCTTCAACAGATATGTGTGTGTGTGTCCTATTTGTATTGGGCCTTAATGAGAGCCCATTAGAAACCCTAGGCCACCCTATAAATAGAAGGGGGGAGATGGAAAAGCCCCCAAGCACTCATTTAGAAAAACCCTAATTTTTCTAGGGTTTGGAGAGGTGAGGATAGGCTAGGGTTTAGAGAGAAAATTTGTGTGTGTGCTCTTTGATTGAGCTCTTGTCCTCCTTAAGGGAGTGGCTTTGACAAGCAACATCTTGAATCAATATATGGATGTGTGTTCAAAGATGAGGTCTATTGCTTTTGCTTCTCTCTTTTGATGATTGTGGTGCTTCTTTGATCCGGTTGTTTTTGGTTGGTCTCTTGACCTCTTTTACCTTGCTATGATATGTGGGAATACTCCTAGAACCATCTAAATCATCAATCACCCACGAGCAAGTTTTGGATCAAGTTTTTCATTTTGCTAGGTTTTGAACTCTCCCTTGGTAAAACCTAAAAATATTAATGCATTGAAGTGGATCTGGACGATCGTTGCTAGGAATAGGTTCCAGATATCCTTAGGGAGGTGTTCTCCAAGTTTGGTCGAGTTTCATCGGTTGAATCAAAAGTTGGACCAATTTTCGTTTTGGTTTCTAGTGGTCTGCAGTGGCTCTTGACTGAATCGGTCCGACCGATTCAGTAACGGCGATCAGACCGCCAGCTATTCGGACCGCTAGTTGGCCGCCGATCAGATCGCCAACCTTCAGACCGCCAGTTGGCCGTCGGTCAGACCGGTCTACCTGAGATCAATTCTCCATTGTTGAGCCTTGTGGTTAAGGGGGTAATCGGATTCAGCACAAGGCTTCCTCTGTGCATTTACTGATCTTCTTAGCTTTCATAGCTATAGGAGAAAAGTGCGTGTTGAATTTAATTAAGGCGAAAAATCAAGAAAGCGTCTATTCACCCCCCTCTAGTCGCCTTTCCGGTCCTACACACCTCCACCTCCAGCACCTCCCCTAGCCTCTTCCTTCCCCGGCGCCGGCGCAATCAAGGAAATCGCCGCCGCCTCCTCTCTCTGCCCGAAGCAAAGCTTCGGTAAATTCGCCGCCTCCCTACCTCCCCTTCCCTCCCACCTCCGGCGGTAGCACCCCCTCGCCACCGCCAGTCGTTCCCCCACCTCACCCCCCCTCGTCCATCGTCGGAGCTCGCCGGCACCGTGTTCCTCCGCCGCCACCTTTCGGTCGCCGTCGCCACCCATTCCCGCACCCCCTCCGCTCCCACAACTCCCCAAAATGGGTTCACCTCGTTTCGGTGATGCTCCCAGTGCCCTTCCCCGCCGTCGCCGGCCACCACCGCCATCGCAATAGCCATCGCCGCCGGCTCGGCGAAGCGCAGCGTCGCTCGTTCGACGTGACTTCGAACCGAAACACGGGCGGCTAGGCCGTTTGGCACGCCAACGAGCCGGTTCGGCCCGGCCAAATTAGGCTTCGGGCCGCATAGTAAAAGGCCGGGCCTTTTACTGCCGGCCTTGTACTGTTTATTTCAGTTAAAATTTCACTGTTCACTGCACAGTAACTCTGTTTACTGTTCATCACCCAAAAATCACTATTCATCTAGAAATCCAATTTTTTACTATTCATCATCATGAACAGTTATTATAGTACTGTTCATCACCATATTTTCATTCATGAATAGTAATATTTTACTATTCATCATCTGGCACTATTCATCCACAAAACCCTAATTCGATATATTATATCCATTTTGTCCGTTTTGAGCCCAAAAACCCATTTCTCCACTCCGTTCAGTCCAATTAAACCCTAAATAAATTCGCACCATCCCACACCACCTTCTTCGTGTTTCTTGTATGTTGTTTCCAACTCATTCCTTGTCGAGCCAGATTTTACTTGGTTGTTTTATTGTTTTGCTTCTCGTTAGGTCACGATATTGAAGACCAAGCTGCAGAAGACGTAAGACAAGAACAAGATCTACAGGACTTTGTGCCAGAAGGCAAGCCACATTCTTTAATCATTTTGAACTTACTGTTCATATATTTAATATTACTTTTATTATTATTTGTGCTAATTACTTTAAATATTGAAATAGTACTTTAGAATGCCATGATATTTAGATAATTCCTATTACCCACATACAAACCCACCCAGCACTTGTAGGCCATATTCACCTTGACAAGGTTAAGATTTCTTGTAAACCGTATTCACCTTGACAAGTCCACATAAAATATCATCTATGCTAATAGCTTTGTCACCAAAATTATGGTTACCAATCAAAAGAGAGTGTTGGCGGTTCGCCAATGGTTTTGGTTTGAAGTTGAGGGTTGTGTCCAGAAAGTTGGGCAACCCAATAGACTTGTGTTGGAAAAAGTGAGTCACAGGTGAGGCTCGAAGGATAGACGGTCACGTGTTGGTGTTGGTCTATCGCTTCACTTTGAGACTAGTAAGGACAAAAACCTTGTGCCAAAGTAACAGACACAGAAAACCTCTCAACCACAGGTGTGGTCATTACTCCCTAGCCTAGTACACTGCTATTCCAATTGAATATCTACAGCATCTAGAGTGGGACAGGAGTGGGCCTGTAGGGACACTCGCTGGTCTTCATAACGATATGGTCTCATCAGCATCGGGGTAAAAGATCTGACGAGGATCTGATAATCCTTATTTTATCTTTTATTTATAATTCTTATTATGGGTAAATATGATGTCACGTAGTCCCCAGAAGTACCCCTTATATTTATAAGGGAGGGGCCTATCAAGTGATTGTAAGCTCTTCTACAATCACCCACATAGTCGTAAGTCTTACTACGACTATGTCATGGTCGTAAGTCTTTCAACGACCAATACCTAGTCGTAAGTTCTTCTACGACTACTAGCAAGTCGTAAGTCCTTCTACGACTATTGTCCAGTCGTAAGTTCTTCTACGACTATTGACCAGTCGTAAGTTCTGCTCTACTAAGTCAACCACGACCACCTTATAATCAATAAAACCTACAAGCGAGTGGGTCCAATTGATTAAGGAATCCAGACGGTCCACATGCACTATTATTCCGCATAGTAATAGTGCTTAAATACCACATTACCTCTGAAAGATAACTGCCAGACGGCGTGGAGGAGCCAATACGCCGGTAATTACTGCCATCATGCGCCCATTACTGGCTTGATTAGGCGCCTCTTCAGCAGGGGAAAACGGCTACTCCTTCACGACTATATAAAGGCATCAATCAGAAGGACAAGTGGAGGGCGAAACACAGAGCCAATCGAGGACAATCAAGGAGAAAGACAAGTACTGTTCTTTGTAATAGTCTTAGTTTCTTGCTTGATTGTCGAGAATACAGTCAATACCACACACACACAGGAGTAGGGTTGTTATTCTCCCCGGAGAAGGCCTGAACCTGTGTAAAAATCCTGTGTCAATCTCTCTGCGTAATTTCATCTCTAGGAGACCCCCCGAATCAAACAATCTTTACGTAAGATCGGCTCTAAAACACCGACAGTTGGCGCCGACCGTGGGGACCTTCCGGTAATCTCTTGTCAACATACTCTCTTTTTCCAAATCTCATGCACTCATGGCAGGGGAATGGAACGAGGAGAACTGGTTTGACTTGGCGATTCTGTGAGGCGTCGACATGGATGCCGGTTTCAACTACGAGCCGAGTGATGCATCCGCTGATGGTGATGTTGCCTCCGGAGATCATTCTCCAGGAAACTATCCCATCGATGGAGTTGAGGAGGGATTCTTATCCCCCACAACAATACGTCCAACAGAGGAGCCAATTCCCTCAAAGGACAAGGGTCAATCCGACCAGAACCGCACCTAGAAGGATTTACAACAAGACGAGAGTTTTTCCTCCAAGTGTTCAAGTCCCCCTAAGACGGTCCGACCTGGTGAGACAAGTTCTGAGAGCCACCATTCCAGGACTCCACCAACATCTGGTGATCCTCTCTCTCAGGATAATTCCAAAGGGAGTGGGATCAAACATGTTTTTCCTGCGAATTCGACTGTCTCTCCGCAGATCTCATTTGCGGACGGAGACAGTTATAACCTAGAGTTCCCCTACCTGGAGGGGGTTACTCCAAGTCGCCAGATGGTGTCTCTCAAGTACTCCTCAAGTGGGGAGGCCTCGAGCGCAAGTGAGAATCATCAACAGGAGGTCTTCGTCATTCCCTCAGATCAGGGTCAGCCTTATGGAGGCCGAGATAAGAACACTCCCCGAAGATCACGCACTGCGCCCCCTTGTGATAATGGCAAGGGCATCATCGACGACGGGCAGAACCAATACTCTGATGAGCGCGAGGGAAATCCTCGACATTCTCGCACTCCATTGAGAAGGCCTCAAGGATCTGATGAGAAGAATTTTGAGGCCATCCGACGGAAGAAAATTGCAGCCCAGAAGAACCTGCCTGGGCGCATCCAATATCAGTCGAGGGAGGCACAAGAACTCCAGGACATCAAAGACTTGCTCGAGAATCCCACTCGAGAGCTTGCTCGAACGCCAGGATACGATCTCTTCGCTGAAGAAATTGCGCAAAGGCTTCGAACCGTGATGACAAGACTAGAAGCACCTCGTCGACATCATTCAGGTAGTCGTAGCAATGCGACTTCCTCAGCTACCAGTCAATCAAACATTTCACCACGTAGAAATCGACACGACTATAAGTCGCATCGATCCCCTACTCGGAGAAATATGTTTTGATTGACTGATGATCAAGAAGCCCCTCGGAGAGGTGATCGTTCACCACTTGACAAGGAAATCCGCAGCGGATGGAGTGCGAGGAGTATTCCCTCGAGGGCGAGACCTACTACGGGGCGGTCGACTGTTGCTGCGTATTGTCGTATCGATCACTGGTGACATTAACCCTTCTTTCACGCAAAGAAGGCGTCAAGAAGTTATTACGGATCAGGGCATTTTCGC
This sequence comes from Hsuehochloa calcarea, assembly GCA_036346395.1. Lineage (NCBI taxonomy): Eukaryota > Viridiplantae > Streptophyta > Magnoliopsida > Poales > Poaceae > Hsuehochloa > Hsuehochloa calcarea. Next base: position 2,882,910 of record CM070597.1, read on the forward strand.
GACCTTGAGCCGCATTGGCCACCTCATTTTCGACCGATAAACATGGAGAAGTTTGATGGATCTCAAAATCCCATCAATTTCTTCAAATCTATACAACATTTGTCCAAGCGGCAGAGGAGGAGAGCATGTAATGGCAAATTACCTTCCGGCGTGCTTGAAGGATCCGCTTCGATCGTGGTTATTAAACCAACCACTCGAGTCGATCTACTCTTGGCAACACCTCTGCGACCTTCTCTTGGCTAATTTCCAAGGCACATACAATATCGAAAGGAAGGCGACTTGCCGGATAAAGCGAACAACAACGAGACTTTGCGTCAATTCATCAAACGCTTTAGTCAGGTTCGTAATTCAATTCCGGAAATTTCTGATTCATCTGTTATCAGGGCTTTTAAGCAAGGAGTCCGTAGTAGAAGGATAATAGAGGATATTGCTTTGAATCCTCCCAACAACATTCTTTGAGCTCTTGAGATGGTGATCGATATCGATCGCTTACGAGGCGGTCGAGTGGAACAACACCATTGATCGAGAAGCAAATACTCCTCGAGAGCTAGGTGAAGTTGATAGAAAAAGGACAAGAAAGCCAAGAAGTCCAAGAATAAGATAAAGGGTCAAAAACCACAAGCCAGTGGTTTCAAGGAGGTCTTGGCTGTGAAAGATAAAGAGCCACCAACCACCAAGTCGTACCCTGATCAAGGCAAAGGTAAGCGCCCTGATCGAAAGAACGACAAACCAAGGTGGTGTCCTTTTCATAAAAAGGAAGGACACGACCTCATGGCTAGGAGTTTTTCAAAGAAAACTCGAGGACTACTACAACGGCAAAGAACCACTCCCCACTCTCGAGCAGGTAGGGAATACGAGTGGCCAAAAGTCGTCGGATGATGAAGAGATGCCGTTCCAGAATCCACAACATACCGTTAAGCACATCTACGGAGGATAATCGACATATGAGTCGAAACGACAACTCAAAGCTGCCGGACGAGAGGTAAACTCTATAGATGCTCCTCTTGTCAATAATTTACCGAAGTGGTCGGAAGTTATCATTTCTTTTGAGAAAGGTGACTGCCCGATCACTTCGAATCGATCAGGTCGATATCCGATTGTAGTCGAACCCACCATCAACAACTGTCGGGTCAATCGAGTTTTGGTTGATGGTGGCAGTTCCTTGAACATAATGTTTACAAATGCCCTGGACGAGATGCAAGTACCCAGGACAAAGGTAAGACCGGTACGATACTCTTTTCATGGAATTGTACCGGGGTCTTCGGCCAAACCCATTGGCCAAGTTTCTCTTCCTTTCACATTTGGTTCACCAAGTAATTTCAGGACAGAGAAAATCTCCTTTGATGTGGTCGATTTCGATACGGCATATAACGCCATACTCGGACGACCAGCTTTGGCAAAATTCTTAATGGCTACTCATTATGGGTATCAATGTCTTAAGATGCCAGGTCCCAAAGGAGTGATCACAATTCATTGTGACAAGAAGATGGCATATAACTGCGACCGTCGATCCCTCGAGATGGTTGGTCAAATACCAACTCGAGAAGAAAGTCAGCCTTCGATTAGCAAGTCGAAGCCTAAAGCTGCATCAAAGCCGAACGACCAAGTCAAAGAGGTTCCTCGGGCGAGAGAAACCCTCGAAGACTGTTACGCATCGGGAGACTTCCGACCCCAAATAGGAAGACACCCTCATCACCTTCCTCCCAGCCTAACGCAGATGCCTTCGCGTGGCAAGCATCCGACATGCCCGAGTCCCGGGGAGGTGATCGAGCACGAGCTAGCTACGGCACGATAAAGTACCGTGAAACAAAAATTACAGATTTGCCTGATCGGCGAGATGCTATTAAATCGATTGGATAAGCTACTTAAGCGGGCTTTATAAGAAGTCAACCACCCAGTGGTTGGCTAACCTATAATGGTCAAAAAGTCAAGCGGCAAATGGCGTATGTCGTGAACTTCACCGATCTTAATAAAGTTTGTCCAAAAGATGATTTCCTTTACCTCGTGTCGATCGGTTGGTTGATTCTCTGCAGTTGTGAAATATTAAGTTTTTAGATGCATATTACGGATACCACGGATCAATATGAGTCTAAGCGATGAAGAAAAGACCGCATTTATTACACCATTTGGTACCTTTTGCTATGTCAAAATGCCATTTGGTCTAAAGAATGCCGGTGCTTCTTTTCAACGCTTGATGCAATCAACTTTTTCATCTCAATTAGGCCGAAATCTGGAAGCCTATGTTGATAATCTAGTCGTAAAAAGCATTAAGAAATTTAATCATATCACTGACCTACAAGAAACATTCGACAACCTCAGAAAGCACCGCTTAAAACTTAATCACGAGAAGTGTGTGTTTGGAATTTCTTCAGGAAAGTTGCTTGGATTCCTAGTATCTGAACGAGGAATTGAAGCAAATCCTGAGAAAATAAAGGCCATTCTCCAAATACGCCCTCCGACCACAAAAAAGGAAGTCCAGAAACTCACTGGGTGCATGGCGGCTTTAAGTCATTTCATCGCACGACAAGGAGAAAAAGGACTACCTTTCTTTAAACTTCTCAGGAGGCACGAAGGTTTTGAGTGGTCGAGCGAGGCAAGCGCGCTTCGAGGATGTCAAGAGGTACCTTCAGTGCTCTGTTATGGTTTCTCCAAAACCGGAAGAGACACTCTTAATTTACCTATTTGCCACGCCACAGTCGCAGCGCGATCTTGGTCGTAGAACGCGTGGCGATACAACGACCGATTTACTATCGTGAAGTTTTACGGGCCTAAGGGCGTTACCTCGGTTCAAAAACTTCTATATGCCCTCCTCATGTCTTGAGAAGCTGCGGCAATATTTTGAGCGCACAAAATAGCCAGGTGCCGTCTGAGTTTTCTTTGGGGCGATCCTTCATAATAAGGAAGCAATGGGGACGCGTGGCAAAATGGTCGATCGAACTTGGGAGTTCGACCTCCATTCGTGTCGACGGCCATAAAATCCGGATCTTGGCGGACTTTGTCGCCGAATGGACAAATCTGAACACATTCGGGATCCCGATCTGATTCCCAGACCGGTGGATGATGTACTTTGACGGGTCACTTACTTTAAGTGGCTCGGGTCGGGTGGTCTGGTATCTCCTAGGAGAAACCTTAAAGTATGCCATACAATTAAACTTTCGGACCACTAACAGCGTGGCGAGTCACGAAGGTTTGCTAGGCGGCATACGAGTCGCGAAAGCACTCTCGATTAAATCGACTATTCGTGAGAGGAGACTCTCAACTAGTCGTGAATCAAGTCGGAAAGAGTACGGTGCTCTAACTCGACAATGTCTCGGTACTTATCGAATCGTAAGCTAGAAAAGCATTTTTAGGTTTGATGTACAATTCATCCTCGAAGGATAATTTCTCATGGACCAACTTGCTCGAATGGCTTCTTCCGATCTGCAGTACTAAAAGGAGTTTTCTTGGAGCAACTCAAAAGCGTCTCAGTCGAAGAACCGAGACACCTCCTATTGAGATGGCCTCATTAGATTACGAGGATACTTGGATGACTCCCATCTCGAGTATCTTCACAAGGGTTCCGTGCAGGGATGATCTTGAGGCAAATCGTTTATCGAAAAGCCAAAATGTATACTTTGGTCGAAGGAGTCCTCTACAAGCGAGGAACCCAAGGGATACTCATGCGATGCATTCCATAAAGCGAAGGAATAACACTCCTTCATGATATACGATGGCATATGTGGGGCGCATGCTTCCTCTGAGAACATTGGTCGGTAAAGCCTTTCGATAAGGTTTCTCTTCGCCAATGACTCTGTATGATGCTAAAGAGGTGGTTAAAAAGTCGTCAATGCGGTTTCATGGTAGCAGATACACCAACCGGCTCAAGCATTACAGACAATACCTCTTTCTTGGCCTGTTGCAACCTGGGGTCTCGATATCCTAGGACCGTTTCCCAAAGCTCCAGGTGGTTTCGAATTCCTTTTGTGGCTATTGACACGTTCACAAAATGGATCGAAGCGAACACATGCTTGGGATAACAGCGAGCGACAAAAGGTTCATGATGAGATGCGTAATTAGCCGATTTGGTGTTAAGTCGGATAATTACGAGACAATGGTAAACAATTTGCAAGTGTAAAATTTCGGGAATTTTGCGGCGAGTTGGGTACCAAGTTATGCTATGCTTACGTGGCGCATCCCCAAAGCAGCAGGCGATCGAATGTGCAAGCGACCAAATAATGCGAGAATTAAAACCGAGTCTTGACCAGCTCGTTAAGCGCTCGGGGCTTGGGTACAAGAATTGCCTTCCGTATTATGGGCGGTTAAATGCGACCGCTAGTCGGCGGCAGGAGAAACACCATTTTTCTAGTGTTGGGTCGAAGCCATGCTTCCTCGGAGCTAAGATGCGGTCGACACGAGTTGAAACCTTCAACAACTCCGACCGAGAACAGACGGCGGATGATATTAACCTACTTGAAGAAAGGAGAAACATGGCCTTAATCCGTTCGCGGTCTACCAACAAGCCCTACGCGGATACTACGATCGTAAGGTCGGCCTCATGACCTTCTTGTAGGTGACTTGGTGTTGAGGCTCGCCAATCAAGTCTAATTGGAATAAACTTTCTCCCAAGTGGGAAGGTCCTTACACGATGATCGAAGTCACTCGGCGTGTCGGTCGACTAGCAATGGAAGATGGACGAGTTCTCTCAAATTCTTGGAACATCGACCGATTCGCAAATTCTATGTGTGACCAACCTCTCGGACAATAAAGGTCCGAGTTCCTTCTACCTCTTTTATCTTATTTTTGAGTAGTGCTTTTATAATCTTTCGATTGTGATCCAAAAACACCCAATTTTCTTTACTTTGGTCGAAGGCAAGTAACATCATCTAGTCAAGTCTCTCCTCTCTGCATGTGGTCCTGCCCACTAGAAGGAACTTCCTAGCATCGACTCGTTACTCACTTTTGTTGCCAATACAGAGATATCGGGTTCTATCTAGTCGAAATATTCTCAAAGCCAACTCTTCCCATCTTAGTTTATTTTTTCAGTAATTTTGAAAAAAATTCTAAGTATAGTGCACTTTCTTATATTTATTCGACCACCTTTGGTGTACTCGTTTCGTTTTAACTGGTCGAAGGAAGAGATACACCTAGTCGAAGTCTTTCCTCTCTGCACGTGGTCCTGCCCACTAGAAGGAACTTCCTAGCGTTGCTCAGTCTCCCACTTTTGCTACTAGAAAAAACTTATCGAGTCAACCAAAAAAGGGCGAACGGATTATAAAAGTTCTCTAAGACGTTTGCTTAACTCAAGTTGTTGTTCTTGGTTCGATTAAACTAGTCGGAGATGATAACATCACCTAGTCGAAGCCTTTCCTCTCTGCACGTGGTCCTGCCCACTAGAAGGAACTTCCTAGTGTCGAGCCGTTTCTACTCTTTCGACCAATGCTTGACAACCATAACAAAAACTATAAGTTAAACAAACCTCTCTCTATTTTCAAAAACCCCATTTCACACACTATTTACTTAGATTGTCTAAACAAGCTAAGCAAATAGTCGGGGGCTAGGATAAAGTTATTAATTTAACTTCAATTCTTAGTCTTTCATTCGTCTATTATCTTTTGAGTTACTAATTACTCGACAAGATGATTTGCAGGAAACAAGATGGCCTGCCTAGGATAAAGTTATTAATTTAACTTCAGTCCTTGGTTTTTCATTCGTTAGTTATCTTTCGGGTTGCTAACCACTCAACAAGATGATTTGCAGGAAACAAGTTGAATCATATAATCCTTGGTTTTTCATTCGTTAGTTATCTTTCGGGTTGCTAACCACTCGACAAGATGATTTGCAGGAAACAAGTTGGATCATATATTTCTCGTCAACAGAAAATGTCTGCCTTACAAAGTCATTACAAGATTACTCTGAAGGGGGAGTGCCTAGTTGCATTTCCTCCACCACCTTTTTGCCAACTGATTGCATTTCCTCAATCAGACGACTTGCCTCTGATTCAGGGCAGTCGAAGTCGGCTTCGATTGGTTGCACATTAAGGCGGGGGTCATGAGCTTTAAGTTTCGCCAAAGCGTAACTTACTGCAGTTTCGACTGCCTCCCTTATTGATTCGTCTTGATTAGCCTTCAGAGTGGTCACCATTTCTTGCAAAGTTCCGACTTGTTCCCCAATGGTACTTATGTGGCGACTACATGTATCTTCTCGAGGAGTTTTCCCTCGAATGTAGCTCACCAAGTACATTGTTCAGAGTATGATGTTGCCTTGAAGACCGGTCTTCATTGATTCCATCTCTGTTGGAGTGCAGTCGAAGCCTCATGAAGTTTCTTGTTTTCGACCACTTGTTACGAAAAGAATAAACCGGTCAAACAAAAATAAACTTCTAGAGGAAGAAAACACAAAGATAATTGTAGGTAAAAGTATTTCTTACCTACTAGTTGAGAATCAATTTCTTGACCTCTTCTTCATGGGAAGCAATGGTTTTGATGCTTTTCTCCCATGATCTAATGTCCTCTGCATTCATCTTAGCAATCTGGATGGACTCGTTATAGATCGAGTCTTCTCATTGATTTGACCTCGAGGCTTCTCAATTCGACAATTTACGAAAAGAAATTAGCATTAGAAAAGGAAAATACTCGAAAAGGACAACGGTAAAGAATTGCTTTTGTTACTCAAGTTTTCGATCCACGGAGGTTCTGATCCTTGTTCTTGGTAATGCGAGAAAACTCTGAATGACCAAGCTTTTCTCCAATTTCGGTCCGGAGCTTCTTCATCTCATCTTCTTTTTCTGGAAAAGAAATGAGAGTTGGGTAAAGGTCAAAGTCAAAAGCAGTCTTAAGTTCAGCACTTACTGTTTATTTTTTCCTGCAATCTTCTAGATGCAGAGATGGCTTCTCGAAGTCTATCAGAGAGGACTATTACTTCCTCCCTTAGCTTTTCGACTCCTCTTTTCATAATCAGGTGAGTCACTAAGGTCTTTGTGTCACTTTTTAGCCTCTGAGAGGACAAAAGTAGAGATGAACATCAGCCAATCGGTTGTAAGTCCTTCTACAACCACTGACCTAGTCGTAAGTTTTTCTACGACAAAGCCTCTAGTCGTAAGCTCTTTACAACCAGTTCCTTGTCATAGGTTTTTCCATGATAACTCTTGTAAACACTATACGAGTAGTCAAGTCGAGAACGACTATGAATAACAGTAACTTACCATCTCTCCGCCTGTGTGCAGAGTTCTTCTTTTTCTTGTCGTAGCTCTAAAAGTTGTCGATGATACTCACCGACAACGGCAATTTGCTCTAGAGCTTTCTGCAAAAGGAAGACAGTGAGAAGAAAGAAAAAGGCACACATCTAAATATCCTAAAAATACTTACATTCATGGTCGACCTAGCGAAGGTCGAGTACACCAACTCCGGGTTCTGCAGCTTGTCTACCCTCGCGACTTGATCCCACCAAACCTTCTCAAGATGCTCATTGTCGAAGGTATTTCCTCTATTTGGAATATCCTTGGGATGGGGGACTCGGTCGCGAGATCTGAAAGCAGCAGACCCTATGATGGAAGCAGGTCCAAAGAAGTCAGCACAGAAGTTGAAATATTCTTCATCCTCTGATTCTGTGGCTGCATTTTCTCTTTGGACACCGGAAGGAATGTCTGCCACGACTTACTTTCCGGCACGGTATACAAAGTCATCATCACCTTGACCAGAGGCTTTTGCAGCTGCCTCTGTGGTCTCTACAACCATTTCAGAGGTCGTGGCTACCCTTTCAGTGGTCGTAGCTACGACCTCGGTAATCCTGTTGCCCTCTCGGTGGTCGTAGCTATGACCTCGATGGTCGTAGCTACAACCTCGCGATTGGAGAAACCACCGGAGCCACAGGTCAAGGAAGATCCTTCAACCACTTCCATTGTTACCTCTCCAGCAACTGAAGAAGTGACAATAGGCTTCTCAATGGAAGCGTCCCCGGGGGCTGAAGGAGTCGAACTAAAATAAAGAGAAGCAAATCAGGTTGTGAAAAGGAAAAAAGGTAAATGTTGTTCTTACACTTTAGTACATTTCACATACCTCGCACTGGTCTTAACCGGGAACTTAGGAACAATCCTCCCAGCGGAGGACTTCTTCTTCTCCACGACCACGTCAGTGAGGATCAACAATGGGCCCGCTACGACCACGTGCGGTGGTAGAGTTTGAACAGGAACCAAAGCTCGGTCTCTGATTCTGCGGATGGCGAGATCGGTCTCGACCATTCCAAAAGCGGCACTACCCTCATTGCGGGTTGTCTTTGGAGCAAACATCGTCCTTCACAAAGACATAAAATCTTTCGGATCTCCTTTTCGGTTGCTTAACAAAACTAGGAGTGGCGAGAAGCTGCGAAAGATTCCTTGTCATAATAGAAGGTACCTTAGCCTTGCGAGGTTTGCGCTTAAAAGATTGGTGCTTCAACCTCCTCGGCCCGATAGTTGCGACCTCGGCTTCAATTATGGTGTATGCGCGCGAGGCTTTGTAGAAGGTGCAGTCGAAAGACGAGCTCGAAGCTTACTCCTCCTTGTCGGCGGATCTTGCAAGTCGGCGTCTATTAGATGGAGGAGCCGAGCCTTTGTCTTTTGACAACCTGCGCCAATGGTCATCGGTCGACTTCCTCGTCGTCTGGCGATTTTTCATGCCTACTTTACGTAAAGCAAAGCGAGAAAAAGAAGAATTCTTGATCGATCGTAAGTTTTCTCGACCGATGCCAAGTCGTAAGTTTTCTCGACACTTTCTTGATCGTAAGATATTCTCGATCACCACTAGTTGTAAGTTCTTCTACAACTATAAAGTCCTAAAGAAAAAATCAACTTTTTGATTACCTTTAGGCGCTCTATCTTTTCATCTGCGGGCAAAGCCGCAATGATTCGAGGAACCGCCACTCGGAGTGGCGGAGACTTCTCACAGATGAGTTTGACCCTAGCGTCAATCTCTGCCTGTGAAAGATCTGTGTAAACAGATAAGAATATTAGACAATGTTAAGAAAGACCAAACCGAGAGCTAAGTTGGAAGTTCACTTACCCTCGTCGTAGTCCCTGGTTGGGTCTCTTCTCCCCGAGTATCTCCACATAGGAGATGCTCGTTTCTTCAAGGGACTAATTCGGCGCGTGATGAAATCTGTCACCACGTGCCATCCGGTCAACCCTTCCTCCTTCAAGTCCTTGATGGCTTGAATGTAGGGGGCAATCCGGCTAATATCTTCAGGAGTCGAATCCCATGAAGATTTCTTCTCGGCAGCCTTCCCCACGAAAGAGAGGCTGTCTTCTGAGGTGACTTTCCAGTAAAACCACCTCTTCCTCCATCCCGGCCATGAAGACCGAGTGAAGCTCTGAATATACTCCCTCGACTTCAAGTCGTGCGACTTGAACCGCAACTTCCGGCGATTCGGTTTGTCGAGCCATCCGTAATAATATTGGAAAAGCTCGAGGTCATGGAATCCCAGTGCGCCTCGCCGCGCAGTGCGAAGACACTCAACATGGTAATGGAATTAGTACCTAGGTTCACTAATTCCACCCCAAAGTGCTCGAGTACCCTTTGTAAGAAAGGGTGGCGAGCGATCGGAGGCGCACTCACGATGCGCTTGGAAGGCGGGATTTGCCCATTTTCCCCGGCGGCGGTCTTGCCCTATAGCGGAATCCACTTCACGAGCCTTCTGCGGAATCTTCCGGCGTCGACCAAGACTTTAATCTTAGCCGCATCCATCTCCGATTCTTCCCACTCGGAAACTTTCCTGGCCATTTCTATCAGAAACAAGAAGTTTTTGATTGGGTTGGCGGCGGAGAAGATGAAACCTAATCGAAGGCGGAGAAGACGAAAAGAACAATGTGAGCGATTTGGGGGAAAAAAAAAGGTAAAACTCTAAGTCTAACTCCTGGTGAGTTTTTATAACCACACGATTGCCATCGCTTCGAGGCTATTTTTATCGGCGGATCGTGGGAGTCGGTTGCAATTCCCTAGATGGTCATTCGAGAAAATTAGGTTCGTTTTGTCACCTCCAAGCGAAATTACTTTCTTGACCAAGTCTTTCTGGTCAAAGGAAGTATCAATCGGAAGGGTTTTTTCTCCGATCGCCCTACTACGACCACTTCACAGTCGTAGGGGTTTTTACAACTTTTTGATAGTCGTAAGCAATCTTCACGATTGCCACCGCTTCGGGAACCGTCTCATCGGCAGTGCCGTGGGAATCGGTTGCAATTCCTAGATAGTGCTCGAGAAAATTAGGTGTGTATTGTCACCTCCAAGCGAAATTACTTTCTTGACCAAGTCTTTCTGGTCGAAGGAAGTATTAATCGGAAGGTGTGCGCCCCGTGTCATTACCACTAGGGTAATCACACTTAGGCATACGGATTACTATTAAATGCCGCGGTAGAACACCGCTCGACGAATAGCAAGCCATTTTATCGAGTTCTTGTGAACAATAAAATAAGCTGTACATCTTTATTACAGTAGTAGCCACATAAAGCTAAGGTTCTTAATACAACTACTACACAAACACAAAGGAAGCTTCTCCGCTCTGAGTGCTGCTCAGGACTACCGCCCTCCTACTCGTCCCCGAGTCAAAGATGGCTTCCATCTCGCTCGGTCTTCGCCGTTGGCGCCTTCTCCTCCTATTTCTTTGCATCGGTACTGCAAGTCCTTTGCCCGCTCGGGATAGCTCCCGTGGGACTAGGATCTAACAAAGGAGAATACTAACAAGGTTGAGTATGAAGTACTCGGCCAAGCATTAATAGCAAACAATGCCTTTGCATGGTGATCTACGGTTCTTTATCACAAATTCTAAAATCATCTCATTCGAAAATAAACATTAAAACATTAAGTTGCAATTTTAATTACGAAAATACTACTAGTCACTCGGAAGAAGAAAGACCCCAGTGGTTCCGTAGACTCAATCCGGAGGCGGCATGAATTCATGATTTGTATAGCCTGCAGTGGCTTGTACCACTTTACCCATAACTATTACGAGCTCTCGTGAAGCTGGGTCCATCGCATTTCCTTTGATCGACTTGAGTTCGAATCTGAGCGTTTTCAGGTTCACGTGATTAAGTCTCCACCCATTGTTTTCCGTCGGTGTCTGGCTTTTGATCCTCCACCGAGTTCCAACAATGTTGGTTGGGCGGCTATCATCCGTGCCCAACACTCCACTTTGGACGGCTATCCTCCGTGTCCAACATTCCGTTATGGAGAGCGTAATTACGTAAGCAGTAGCATTTTACGCGTAGAAGCGGGAAATGGTTGGTGCGATTTCTGACATCGTAGAAGTAAGAGTTTTGTTAGTCCTTATATTATAATTGTAGGTAAAGGATCCCACCTCTTACCATCATCATCATCATCATCATCATCATCTCTTTTCTCTACCAAGGCCCCCTTTACCCACATAGTAATTCTCAATCTCATTCTCATTCTCATCTTTCTTATCTTTCTCATCATCTCAATCCAATTTGTTTTTGAGAAATAGTTTTGATGCAGTACATATATGATAGAGCAATATATGGTTTACATTTAAAATAGCTATATTGATATTCAAGAGGATCGCTTGCCTTCGTAGTAATAGTAGGGGTCGGTGTTGATGAGTCCTGGATCAGCTACACTGTCATTTGGAGCTAAATCCTCTGAGCGGTCTTGGCAATACAAATAATATGTAGAGAAATACTTAGTGATTTTGGCGATATTGGATAATAAGCGCTAATCGACTTCTCTTTAGTTAGCCAATTTTAATTTACAAATATTTTTCCAAAACTGACTCAGTTAGTAGTTCCGCTAAAATCTTATTTTATCACCCTTTTAACCTAATCTACTCAAAACCCTAATTTTAATCTACAAAACCCTAATTACCTAACTAATTACCAAAACCCTAACCTAATCTACCAAATTACCTAACTACCCTCCTTTTCTATCTCTATCCCCTACCCCGGCCGCCACTTATCTCCCTCACTCCCGTCTTCTTTCTCTCCCTCTCTCTCTTCTAACCCTCGGCGCCGCTTCCCTCTGCCTTCACGCCTCCTCTGCAGGCTCCTTCCACCGCCACCTCCCTCTCTCTAACCCTACTCCCCTCTCACTCTCTCGCCTTTCCCTCTTGCCTCTCCCTCCCTCTCTCTCGCCTTCACGCCTCCCCCGCTCTCTCTCTCTCGGGATCCCCCGCCGCCATCGCCTCCGGCTCAGGCGCCATCTCCCTCGGCTCGGCTCGGCCTCCTCCTTGGCCAGGCGGCCAGGAATGGCGCCTGCTGCTGCCTCGCCTCGGTGGTCGCTCCGCTCCACAGCCGGCTCGGCGTCGCCTCTGCTCCGACCTCACTCGGCTCAGCCCGGTTTCGGTCTACTGGTAAACCCTAGGTAATCGAACTCCCTCCTAACCCTACTGCTCTGTGATGGAAATGATTGCAATCTATGTTGATGCTATTGAGGTTTGGTGATTTGAATGGATGATGATCAATGGGTGATTTCTTGCTGGGGTTACCTTTGTGATGGATCTAGGTTGGGGAGAAGGGATGGCAGTGCTGGCTTGGCTGGTGCTCTCCCTTCTCTGCTCCTGGCTCACAGTTGCTGGGTTCTTTCTGCTGGTTTGGTGGTCATTCTTCTTTGCTGGGGCTCCTCCTTTGCCCAGGCTGCTGCTTCTTCTTCTTGCTCTTAATTTGGGGAGATGCGAGTTGAACCTCCTTCGGTTCCTGCCTCTGCTGGTTGTGGAATGGAATGAATGAAAATGTGGTTGTGTTGTTGGCTTTGTTGGCTTTGTGATGCTTTGCTTGCTTTGCTTTGTTGATCCGGGAAGGAGAATGTCTTGGGAGGGAATGTATTCTTGGGAGGATGCATTCTTGGTGTGTTATCTTCTTGGGGAGATGAATCTGAGAATTTGTTTGTCTTTGGGAGATGCATTTGTGCTTCTTTGGTGGCTATCTTTGGGGAGATGCATTTGTCTTTGGTGGTGCTAGTTGGGGAGGTGCATCTGTGTTGGCTTCGGGGATGCATTCTTTGTAATTGGTTGTCTTTGCTCTGCAGGGAGATGCACTTATTTGGGGATGAATTTGGTGGGGAAGGGCACTCATTTGCTCTTATCCGTGGTTTGTGCAAATTGTTTTACCATGCTCTGTTTATTTCCCCTTTTACCATGGTCTTATCCTTGCACCTTGTGGTGTGGAGCTCAAATGGGGAGGTGCATTTCTTTGTGGTTGGGGAATGCATTCTTGTTGGCATTACGGAAGGGGAATGCATTTGTCTTTGTTTGTCTTTGTCGGGAGAGGCATTCTTTGGTCTTTCTTTGTTTCTTTGGGGTTTGGGCTCGGCAGGAGGGCACGCCGGTCTTCTTGCCTCCCGTGTGATATTTTGAGGGTGGTGGCTTGAATGTTGAAATTCTTGGTTTTGCATGGGCTCGGCTAAGGGGATGGATTAGCAATCTTGGCTTGCTCTATGAGAGAGGCTCGGAAAATGGTGGATTTTGCCGGTGAAGTTTGGTGAGGGTGTGGTTCTGGGGGTATCTGTGAGGTTTGCATTTGTGGTTTCGGCAAATGCAAATAGTGGGTGTTTGGGTTTTAATAGTGCCGGATGATGAGACCCACAGAAGTGACAGGTGTCGAAGGATCTTGGGTGGTATGGATATCTTGGCGATCAAGGGGCCGACTAACTCCGGTTGGTGCAGGGATCTTGATTGCCAAGGACCGACTTCTCGAGGTACTCGGATACTCTCTCGCCGGAAATCGTGGCCACTTCTAAACTCTAACTTTTATACACTACGGCTCACAAGAATACTTTCAATTACGATTACTAACTAATTGCTGGTTTTCTTGCGAGCGAGGAAAAATGGATTGCGAGGTGGCTCTACGGGCAAGCGCTCAAAGACAAGGCGACGAGGAAGACTGCTACTACAGACGGCGAGAAGAGAAGAACTAGGGTTTTAGTTACTTATTGCCAAAAACATTGTAAATGCTTGTAAAACAAATGTTGTAAAATCTTTTTGATGCAATGAAATGAAAATGCTTTATGTTAAGAAATATGTAAATGGTGCGGGTCGTCACAGAATGGTTTTTTCTCCGATCGCCCTACTACAATCACTTCATAGTCGTAGGGGTTTTTACGACTATTTGATAGTCGTAAGCAACCTTCCCGACCAAGCAAATTCCTGGTCAAAGTAGCACTCAAATGTCGAAGAGTTTTTCCTTCGACCATCATTCTGCGACATTTTCATAATCGCAAGACCATTTTCAAATCCTTCACCAAGTAAGTTATTTTCACTTGAAGCTGGGGGGCTAGATGACGAGGATATGATAATCCTTATTTTATCTTTTATTTATAATTCTTATTATGGGTAAATATGATGTCACGTAGTCCCCAGAAGTACCCCTTATATTTATAAGGGAGGGGCCTATCAAGTGATTGTAAGCTCTTCTACAATCACCCCCATAGTCGTAAGTCTTACTACGACTATGTCATGGTCATAAGTCTTTCAACGACCAATACCTAGTCGTAAGTTCTTCTACGACTACTAGCAAGTCGTAAGTCCTTCTACGACTATTGTCCAGTCGTAAGTTCTTCTACGACTATTGACCAGTCGTAAGTTCTGCTACTACTAAGTCAACCACGACCACCTTATAATCAATAAAACCTACAAGCGAGTGGGTCCAATTGATTAAGGAATCCAGGCGGTCCACATGCACTATTATTCCGCATAGTAATAGTGCTTAAATACCCCATTACCTCTGAAAGATAACTGTCAGACGGCGTGGAGGAGCCAATACGCCGGTAATTACTGCCATCATGCGCCCATTACTGGCTTGATTAGGCGCCTCTTCAGCAGGGGAAAACGGCTACTCCTTCACGACTATATAAAGGCATCAATCAGAAGGACAAGGGGAGGGCGAAACACAGAGCCAATCGAGGACAATCAAGGAGAAAGACAAGTACTGTTCTTTGTAATAGTCTTAGTTTCTTGCTTGATTGTTGAGAATACAGTCAATACCACATACACACAGGAGTAGGGTTGTTATTCTCCCCGGAGAAGGCCTGAACCTGTATAAAATCCTGTGTCAATCTCTCTACGTAATTTCATCTCTAGGAGACCCCCCGAATCAAACAATCTTTACGTAAGATCGGTTCTAAAACACCGACAAGATCCATAGCAGCGGCCGGTGGAGTCTCCCGAGGGTTGTATAAAGTAAGGACCTACCGGGTAGAGACTAGAAAGGTTTAGCAGTGAAAAAGATTTGTTATCTCAGCTCAGTCGTACGCTAACTTGTTGCGTGTCTATGATATGATAGTACGAGCATGAGGTATCTTGTGGGTAAAGCTGAGCAACTCTGCAGAGTATATCAAATGGTATTCGAATACGCCGTGCTTCCGGTTAATGAAGCTGTGTTCATGGATGATTCCAATACATGAGGAATAAGTAGAGTTTTTGAGATGTGAATCTGGTTTGTGCATTTGTGGAGAAACCCCTGTTGTTATTATTTACTATTGTTTTACTGTTTTAAAGTTAAACTACTTTAAATTACAAAATGCATCCACAGATGCCTGTTAAGGTAAACCCTAACCATCCATTAAACTTCTTGCATGTAATTATTTAGCTTTTTCATGTGGCTTGTTGAGTACGGTAGTAGTACTCATTCTTGCAAAATCTGCAACCCCTCCACAGAAGAAGATTGGAAAAATACTGAGAACCCCAATGAGCAGGATTTTGGTGGGCCCCCAGAAGGCAGTGACTACTGTTTTTAGGTCTCGGTTGTGCTCAAGCGTGCTTGTGGTGTGTTTTTCTTTTGTCTTGTATTATATTAGATTTTGGCTTGGAAGCCCGTGTCTGCGTCAAAACTGGTTGTTAAACCTTATTCTTATGCAATAAAAGCTTGATTTTGTTATATCGAAAGCTTGCTTGAGACACTACTTACTTCGCAACTGCACATCCTGAACGGTTGTGAAGAGTTTTAATGGCCTCGGATTTTGAGCTGTTACAATATATCTCCTCGTAACTTACAGGAAACGTTTTGCACTCTTACGGCGAAGCGATACGTGCGTTTCTGTAAACAAATCGTTTTCTAATCTTTCTGATATGATTCAGTACACGTCTGAACAAAAAAAGGAAAATGACTAAAAAACCGTAAGGTCCAGCAACCTCTCCTAAATTGCAGGAAACAAATAGATGCTTGGAGGTTTCTTCTTCGTTGGTAGGGCAAATGGCACATGCAACATTGTTACACACATTAAAATGCCTTCTCTTCCTCATGTTATTTGCAGTGTTAACTGGACACGGACACAGGTGTCAGATTCGGCAAACTCTAAAAAATAGGATTGGTCTAATATATATTATTTTATCTTTAAAAAATAAATTAAAATAAATTATGCAATGAAATATTTAATTTAACTATACTACCACAACATTATATAATTGCCACAAGAGATCCTAGACACCGTTGACATCACCTAGTCACAAAGAAAGACCAGCTAAGCACCACTCACCCTTTTAAAAATGGTAGCAAAAGATGTCCAATGGCTCGTTAGATTTAAAAATGAATAAAGAGATACTACAACTGAGGTCTCTCGTAGCTCTTCTAGCTTTCTCATCAGACAAGCCTCACTCTCATCCAGATGCTTATTCGATTAAGCTTCACCACTCCGCCTCGACTCTCCTTCCTCTAACAGCTATTTAAATCACGCTAGAGTATCGACATCTCTCTTCTTTCTTTCTTTTACAACAGATCTATCTAAACGCCGGTAGCGAGCCAATTCTTCCATTCTGCCCCTCACAAGAACTCTCAATGGGTGTCTGATACGTATCGCAAGGAGTTTGACACGCGTCGATAAGGGGGGTGCATATCAACGCGGACACGTGCCCTGATAACACTGGTTATTTGTATTGCGTCGAGCCTTGAGCAATAGCCAAGCGAAAACCTTCAACTTAACGACACACTTACTTTTCCAAAATCCATTGAAATGGAGCCGGTACGTTAACACCTTGAAATGCGAGAGCATCGAATTTGCTAGATGAATAAATTGCATTTCCCTAAATTTTCCCTAAATGTAGCTCCAACAACCAGCGTCAGCAGGGGATAACGTTGTGTGAACAAATATTGTAGTTGTGAATGACGCAAGCGTGCGTTGGAAGGAAGCATGTCATGACTAAATTAAAAATGGCCTTCAAGAAATTATAGAAACCTCATGTGCTGTCACGCTTGAAATCATCAGTCAGTTCACAATATTTTGTCAGAGTAGTGAGCTCCAGATTAATCGATAATTTGTTCCATCTTTTACGTGGCTTCGAAGATCTGCCACTATGATGTGGTTGATTATTTGCCATTTTCGTATTTTTTTAATTTGTTTTCGCATTTTTGCCTACGTGAAATAACCGTTACGCCTCTTAGACCGTTTGGCACAGGGCATATGGTTCGGTCGGCCCAGTGCACGGTAGCTGTGGTTAGGACGGGCGAGGGCACGGAGGCGGTGGGGTGAGGAGGTGAAGGCTGCGGCGAGGTTGGACGGCAAGCAAGCGGCGGAGGCGGCATGGACGAGCTAGCGCACAAGGGCAGCGGTGTCCGACGAGCAAGTATGGTTCCTAGGGATGGCGAGCGGCGGTGGCGTGGATGGGAGAGCTCACAGAGGCAGCGGCGTTCGGTGAGCACACACGCATTGTCTTCCATAGGATCTGGGGATGCCCGTGCTTTGTCGGCGGTGTCGTCTTCTTCCAAGCCGGTGATTTCTCCAGCGAAGTTGAGAATTCCACAGGCATAACGGTCATTTCACATTGGCTAAAATGCAAAAAAAAAAACAAAATTGAATTACAAAATACTAAAAGGAGGAAAATAACAAGTAATCAAACCAACTATAAAAGGTGGAGTAAATAATCAATCGTATTCAAAATAGTGTCAAATCGTCGATGCCCGACGAAAGATGGGGGCAAACAACCAATTTTTCCCCCAAAAGAAATGCAGCAGGGCAATGGTCCCTGAACTAAAGCCCGGGATAAACAATTTGTTGCAGGGAATACACGGCGGGAAAATAACAAATCTTTTTGGGGCCTACTTTCAAGCTTATGATCACCGAGCATCAGTCTAGAATATTTGGCAGAGTAAAAATTATTCGGTTGTGAGGTGTTATCTCATCTGCCTGCTAGCTTGTAATGAAGGTCCGTCTAACAGCCCATAGTGAGTGCAACAGAACAGAAAGAGCGGAAGCAACCGGCTGACCCGATCGCCGGCAGGTTCCCAAGCACCAAACCGCGCGCGGTCCATCTCCCCGCGAGCACAGCCCCTCCGAATTCGACTTTATTTATACTCGCTTAGGGCATTCCCCTTATATACGAGGTGTTTAAAGAGAGGATGTAAAATTCATTTTCTCCTGCACAAACATCTTTTCTTTTCTGCAGGTGCGTTTAAAGAGAGGATGTAAAATTCATTTTCTCCTGCACAAACATCTTTTCTTTTCTGCAGGTGCGTAGATGTTGTATTATCTATTAATTAGATATAGCTATTTAACCGTCGATGCTACAAAATAATCACCTTCCGATCTTACGTAGTAAAAAAATCACTTTTTATTTACTAAGCATCTCTCTAAACACCTGCATTGTATATGCTCTATCCATCCAGCCAGGCGTTAGCCCCCAAAATCTCAACCAATCCACCGAGACGAGTAGCGAGAGCAAGCACAGAGACATCATCATCAATCTTGTACTTGTGTAGAGGAATAGAAAGAGCCGAAGAGGCCATGGATCACAACGATGTGGAGGAGTCACTGAAGCTAGGTGGGGTGTCCGGTATGCACAGGTATACCTAAATTTTCTTAAATTATTTCATATATATATATTTTTGCTATAGTTTCAATTGAAATTATGCTTGATTGAAATTTGATAATACTTAAGAGAATTAGATGCAAATTGTATTCAATGCCATTTTTTCAGATTTTGTGGACAGTTTAAGACAATTTTTCTCTACATATGTGGCTCCATGTGAATGGTACGGAAGTGTTTTTATTGTATTTAGCTCAGGAACTTCTTTAGTTTATAACTAAAAAATGAAGTGACCAATTCTTTATTGTTTACTCCATTCGACCATCACAATGAGTGCAATTATTCCAAACTAATAGATATTTTGCTTACAACTTTTGAAGACATATGTGACATAAATAGATTGTACCAATGCCGGCCACTAAATATAGATATACTAAAAACATGCATGTTTTTGAGTGATAGGGTATGTATTCTTTGAGTAGTAGGGTACATGAACAACCATGCGGACCGTGTGGTGTACCAAAACAAATTTATAGAGTGACTACACATTTTAATTTTAATAATATGTTCAAACATATTTAAAACTTATTTATAAATGTTAGTAATTTTATCACCACTCCATAAAATTAAGTTGTTTTCACGACTAAATGTGTAAAGTAGTCAATTGGTTGAAAAAGCTGAAGTGATTATATAGAAACACTACTTGCCGGTGTGGAGGAAGAAGGGCTTGGCGTGGCAGGATCGGGAGGAAGAACTACAGGTGTTGGGGCGTGGGAGGAGGTGGAGGCGGAGGCGGAGCGCGAGACCGGGAGGCAAGGCCCATTTGGCCAACTCTCTGCCGTTGCGGACGAGGAGGCAAGGCGCGAGGAGGCGGTGCGAGGCTGCGGACGGTGCGGCAGTAGGCAATTCGGTGGTGGCGTTGCGGGCGAGGAGGCGAGCCACCCACTCGTCCATGGAGCCATGCGCCGACGCGATCGATGGCGACTTCGAGGCGAGGAGTCGGCGGGCGGTGAGGAGGCGACAGGCGATGAGGCGGCGAGGAGGCGGCGGTGGCAATGCATCGGGCCGTCGACACTGCTGCGCGCACGCGCTGTGGCGAGGCATGGGGACAAGGCAGGCGCGGGCGGGCGGGCAGAGGCGGGTAGCCGGGCCGTGGTGCGCTCATGGGTCGTGCCTAGGCACAGTACGGCCTGAAAAAATCCAACCGTTGGAGATTTTAGTCATTTTTTACCATTTTTTACCGTTGGAGTCTTAAAAAATAGCAAAAAATCATAAAATCATAAAAAATTTCTATAAATAGACACCATACACCCCCCTCATTCAGAACCCTTCATTTTCCATTCTCTCTTTGAAACTGTGTTGTGTAAATTCAAAAACGTGTTGAGCTAATTTGGCAAAATTCAAAAAATTTATGCCAAAATTTGAAATTTTCAATTTTCGACAGCAAGTCAGCGAAAGAGGTACAATACTACTTTTGTAATACTTTTATTGTTAGTTCTTGTTATGCTAGTATGAAAGTAGTAATAGTGTTAGCTTCGATTTTGCAGTTTTTGTTATGGACAGTCCTTATGACAGCTTTGCTCTTGGTGATTACGGACTTTCACCAGAGGAAATTGCATTCATAGAGATGGCTGTGGCTATCTCAAACTGAAGGATCTAGACCCGCCATTATAAGTTAATGGAATATTTTGGTGATTAATGACAAATCTATTTGTGAGACTAACATTTCTATTGTTATATTAGTGTGTAGTCTCATTTGGATATAAAGGTGAAATTCAACGAGGTATGCATTCGATATCATATTTCTTATACATTGTTGCATTCCTCATATCCAAAATATAGGTTGAACTCAACCATAAGTTTAACTTGAATATATGCATATGTTTCCATTACACATTTGTGTATGCACAGATTTATGAGGAGTTCACTCTATGTTTTGTGGTTTCATTAGTATTGATCCATATTTCGCTCTCCACATATATTTAGGATCTTTACTTTGAAACATATCCTTGAGTATATAAAACTTGTGTAGTTCGTATATACTCATTTGTTCTCTCATTTATCTACATTCAATTTATGTGAAATTGAAGTGGTTATCATCAATTACCAAAGAGGGAAACATTAAAGTATCTTGTCCCACCATTATGAGTTAATGCTATGGTGTGGTAATTAATAATAATCATATTGTGGAACTAAAATTTTCCATGAGTTGGATGAATAAGTTATGTTCCAGGGTAATAAAGACTTGGGATGACATCATTAGTTGATCGTCATCAAGTCAAGGTTTAAGAAGAAGATGCATCATGTGTTCATGCGTATGAAGAGTTTGAAGAAAAAGGAAGTCATCGTGTGTCGATGATGTTCAAGAAGAGGAGATGATCATGAGTTGATCATCAAGTCAAGAGAAGACCCATCATGTGTTGATGGAGGTCTAGTGAAAGATGCATCATGTGTTGATGCATATCAAGACTCGGGATGAAGGATGTCATCATGAGTTGATGAGCATCGAGTCAAGATCCTGAAGTAAAAAAGATCATCATGTGTTGATGATTATCTAAGTCAAGGATCCGGACTTGAAGTGAAGATGTGCGTCATCAAGCTTTAAGAAGTTGCTTAAGGAAAAGGTACGACTAGCTAGGGCTAAGAATGTGTTCCTAGTCTTTTACCAGTCTTAGTGTTTGGTTGAAAGACCGGATTGCTAGTATAGGTTACCGTACTATTAAGAGGGGTCTTGACTAGTAGCATGAGTTAGTCATGTGTTGATAGCTCATTATGCTTGCTCTAGCTCATCTATGCATGGAGCTATTATTTGCGAATGTGTTTTGCAAATAGCCGAGGCTCATGCATTTAATCCTTGTAGCATGGGATTATAATTTGTAAATGGTTGAAGTCTTTGCACCCTAGCCTTGTGGCATGATGCTATTATTTGCGAATGTGTTTTGCAAATAGTTGATGCTCATGCTTGATTTCTTGTAGCATGTGACTTAATTTTGCAAATGATTTGAGTCCATGTATCTTATTCCTTGTGCTATGATTCTAAAAGTTGGCAAATATGTTTTGCAACTTATTAGGAATCTTACCTGTGATTCTTGTTGGCATGGCTTATCAATTGGCAAATGTGTTTTATAATTGGAGTTGTTGTGAAACCCATTGCTATTTTTGTCGGGAAGATCGGTAGTTCGGCGTTATAAGCTGCGAAACTACATTGTGTGGTAATCTTAGGCATGTTGAGGCGGAACTACCGCAGCCATTGGTCCGAAAATCCGGCGTTGCGTTTTTTTCGAGAGGCTCTTTTGATAATTCTTTGCTCTCTTGGAAATGTGGTAGTACCGACGTGTTGGGCGCGGAACTACCGTAGCTCGGTATTTCCGGAAGTTGGTGCGGTACGTTTTTTTTCAGAATGTGCCATGTGTTGGACCTGAGTGGAAACAGTAGTACCTCCCATCAGAAACGGAACTACTGGAGTGCGGAACGACCGCGAGTTGAACAGTAGTAGTACCGGATTTCACTTTTCAACAGCTCGTTTCTCGTCTGATATAGCCGTTACTGTGCTTGTCGTTTAGGTGCGGTAGTACCGGCCGTAGGACGGCGGTAGTTCCGCATGTGCTGATTTTCCAGCATATTTTCCTCCAACGGCTAGTTTTTGTGTGGGGGCTATATATACTCACCTTGGCCGGTTGGGGAGTTATTGTTGGTAATCTTTGGAGTCCCTTGAGCAAAGAGCAAGCCTCTCATCTCTTATGTGCATGTGTTGCACTTAGTGAGCTTGGAGAGCAAACCCTAAGTGCATGTGTTGCCTTAGTTAGTGGATTGTGTATCCACTTGAGTTTAGACACTTGATTAGTTCAAGTGAAAGTTGAGTCTTGTTACTCTTGGTGTTTGCCGACACCTAGACGGCGTGGAGGCATCGTGACCGGTGATCTTCTCAAGAAGCTTGTGAGAAGGCCCGACATGGTTGTGACTGGTTTGGTGCTCACCATCTCCGGAGTGGAGGAAGAGCAACCCGAGTGGATCGAGTTGTTGGCTTAATTCGTGGAGCCGGTCCAATTCGTTTGGGCTTACCTCAACATGGACAAGGGGAGGCCGGCAAGTCTCCGAACACCATGGTAAAACATCATTGTGTCTATTGTGGTTTGTTCTGGTGCTTTACTTTGAGCAATTTACATTACTTACTTCAATTGCTTATATATCTTTATATGAGTGCTCTCATTCAATTGTATTCATATTGTTGGTGCACTTAGTCAAGCCTAACTGGTTTAGATTTTATTTGTGCAAAATCAAATTGTTATTAGCTTCCGCATTATAAATTAGTTTTAGCCAAAGAAATTTTTAAAACCGCCTATTCACCCCCCCTCTAGTTGGCCTCCTCGATCTTACACAAACCAACCGAAGGTTTCACGGAGGAGCAAGGTGGAGTTCCGTCATCGGGCTCCATAGCAACTAGAGCAAAGAGGTCGAAACCGTCTACATCGGTAGTGTGGGAGAATTTCGATAGGACAACCAAGCAAGGCATAGCGGAAATGAGGTACCATATGCTATTTGTAAAATTTATCGCCATGAATTGTCTGCAAAATCTACAAGTGGAACGGGGCACTTGTTTAGACATGCTACAAGATGTTGAACCAAGCAAAGATTGGTGATGAGGCAACACAGCTACAATACAACCCCGAGAGGTTTGAAGAGGTTGAGTCCATATATTAAAACTTTTCGTGATGCGATTTCTTTCTTGAATAATTCTAACATAAGAATAGCACAATATAAGAACTTCTGCAGGGCGATGAGTGTACGTCTAAGAAAGTTCGGTTTGGACATGGAGGTAAGGTGGAACTCTACTTATCTCATCCTTAAGAATCTTTTACCATACAAGAGCATTTTTTCTATTTTTATTCAAACGCACTATCATAGCACTAACGGTAGTATACTATTAATTGAGCAACATTGGTTCGTTGCTGAGAAGATACTGTCATTTTTAGAAAAAATTTATGAGGCAATTGTTGTTTTGTCCGCTGTCTACTATCCAACATATCTTATGATTGTGCATACTATTTTACGGAGTGCTACTCAATTGAAAATGTATGAAAGTGACTTAGTTTTACGCGATGCTGTTGTTTCCATGAAATATAAATACCTTAAATATTGGACAGAAATACCTTACCTATATGCATTTGCATTTCTTTTAGACCCTAGGGCTAAAATTGATGCATTTGGTATTGTACTTGATCTTCTTAGTGATGCTACGGGATTAGACTATACTAACTATTTTGCAGAAGTTCGTTCTCGGTTATGCGAGGTTTACCATAGGTATGAAAATAAGTTCCAGAGAGTCCGCTCGCAACGACCTCTAGTAGCCCCCACCTCAAGTGAGAAGACAAATATATGGGGCACGATCTTCGGTGCCTCTTCCTCCAGGTCCACGTGCAGGTCTTCTTCTTCTACACCAATGCTTGCTTAGCCAAGATCCACAAGAAACGGAGAACTATCAGCCTATCTGGACAACGATAAGGTGAATTTCAACTCAAAAGGCTTCGACATCTTGCAATGGTGGTAAGCCCATAAGTTAACATATCCCGTGCTATCCATACTTGCATGTGATGTGTTAACTGTTCTTGTCTCTACGGTTTCCTCCGAACCTGCTTCAGTCTTTCTGGAAGAATATTGGAGGAGAGAATAACAAGTCTCACAAGTGAGATGGTGGAGATCATTCTAACTGTGAAGGACTGGTAACAAGCTAATTCACGAACACAACACTCTGTGGAAAATCTAGAGTTATCGGAGGTGTTCAAAAATCTGCACTTAGACAATGACACTGACACATAGAACAAGGATGTATCATATATGTAGAATTGTAGAGTTATAGGGTCTACTCTTTTTCCTTTGCCAAGGTTATCTCATTTTAAGTTTTTACTTGGCGAATGTTTTAACAAGGCCGCTAGTTGGACATTAATAAAGTTTTTTATTACATTTTCAATATGATTATCTTTTTTTAATTTTCATGTCTATTTCTGAATTCTACATATTTTTTTTAATTTTTTTGAATTTATTTTGTTTTTTTCATTGTGATGGGCCAAACGGGCTACACTTGGCCCGACGGGCTAAACGGGCTTGGGCCAACCCGACTCGGCCCAAATACCCGACGGGTCGTGCCTAGGCTACCACCCCAGGCCGTGGACCGGCCCGGCACGACACGAATAGTAGTCAGGTCGGAATGGGTCGTGCCTAAATGGGTTGTGCCTACCTGAGCCCGTGCCGGGCCAGGCCTGGACCGCGGCAGTTGGCACGATAGGTAGACAACACTGGCAATCGGGCATGCAGGTAGTGCGTGGTCGAGTAGGCAGGCGGCAGTGTCCTATTTGCATTCTTTAAATTTTAGTCTTGAATTCGCCACCGACGCAATACAAACCCTGACTATTAATCACAGTATAGTGGTACCATCCCAATTGGGCTGGCCACCGATTTGTTGTTCTTCTTGCCTTCAACTCCCTCCGTTCTTGAATGTGCGTCACATGTCATTCTACAATTTCGAGATAAATTTCAATTACCATTTTCTTTGCATACTCTCACCATTCATTATTTCCAAAGTGAGCCGAGGAAGGACTGAAGGAGGACGATTTGGTCGTTTGTTGTGCCGGTTGAAGTGCATAATCCCAAAACGTCATCTATCCATGAACGGAGGGAGTACCTCTTAATTTGCCGAGAGTCAGTGGGTTTGACGTTTGTAAAGTCTCTGCATCTGCGCGGTCCATTGACACAAATATTATGTTCCTAGTCTCGTATGACAAGTATTTAAGCGGTCATACACTCATACAATCGTCCCTAAAAAAAGAAAATAAGAGAAGTTGTGACATACTTTTTTTTTCTGTTTTTAGTTTTACTACAAATTATGATGGAGACAGATGGAACAATAATCCCTGCGAATTATCTTAAAAAATTTCAGGGATATCGGATGATCCTACCTGCTCTTGCCCATTTAGTAACACAAAGATAGTCAAACAAGAAAGAGAGAAAAATATAGCAACATTCAGTATTCTGAATTGCATCTCATCGTTCATGGTGGTAGCCGGAGACGGAGAGATACCGGAGATTAGTCACCGAAGAATACTAAATTCTGCTCAGAAAAAATAAGCAGAAGGAATAAGAAAGGAACACAACAAATGATGAGAGGGGTCTAAGCCGCCCGTTTTGACCAACAAACCGCACTAGACCAGTGCTGTAATTATCAGGTAAGACTCAGAAAGAGTCCGGTGGTCTCTTGGACGGCTGCGATCGCTTCCTTGGAGAGATACTAGACACCAGTGCAGACACGCCGTTCTCTGCAGTTCCTACCTGTCGACATACCGTGCTGCCACCGTAATGCTGGCCGATGTTTGAAATCTGTCCATGGACTGGGCCTCCCCCTAGCTCACAAGCCATGCAGCTCACTGGTTTTCTTCTTGGTCCAAAGTAACACACCTTGATCAATCTAACTTATGTAAAATATCTATTCAATTTTGCCCAAGGGCGGCAATAGTTGACCAGCATATGCGACACATGCAATTTGGGAGTTGAATTCTAGCCTTTGGTCAGATAAACTAAAAGGCAACCATTTATAACCCTTTTTTTCAAGAACATGTAGGAGCTTTACGCATCATTTCATTAAGAAGAAGAATGAAAGTATACAACTCAACGCAACAGGGTTAAAGACCCAGAAAAACTGAAACAGAAGACAGAAAGAAAGAACCGAAAGCCTAGGAGAAGAGGTAAAAGGAGAAAGAAAGAACCTAAGACGGGAGGAGAGGAGGCAACCGTCTGTAACGTTGTTTGCGCAGTTTGAACAGTAATGCAGGAGATAGCTGATTAATCACTTGTGGTATCAGGAGGTATGGTCTATCAAGCTGTTATTAATCCACAAACTTACGGGATTTGACCCAACTAGTATAAAGTTCTTCGTTTCTACAGGGAGCAGCCGGTCAGTGTTCGTTTACTGTCTGTCACTCGCGCTCCAAACGCTTAGACATTTCTGATGGGTTCTCTCTCTCCCCTGCTCCTCCTCTCCTCCCTCATGAAGTCCTCGTGTTCATTCCCTTCCCTGCTTCTCCCCTCATCTACCAGTAGCAGGCTGGTGAGCCTAATTCCTTCCTCGTCTGCTCCCTGATCACCTCTTCTCCCTCTTGCCGAGGCCGAATTCACAGCCTCAATTGCAACATACTCCAAAGAGTTGGAGAAGAGAAGACGTCATGAGAGAGGGAACCGAGTTATATAGCCTCCATTAGCTTCTTCTCTGCCTCTTTCTCTGCAATCACCATCCAAGAAACCAACCGGAATCACAAGGAATTTGCAATCTTTCTTGCTCTGTTGCTCCCATCGAAAAGGATGCGACCTTTACGGCGAAAGCCCGGAGATCTTGGTCTCCTCTGCTGCGTCTTGCTCCTCCCTCTCCTGTCCCATGGCGCGGACATGCCCTTGGGCTCCTCCCTCTCGCCGTCTAACTCGTCCCCGTGGTCGTCTCCCAACTCCACCTTCTCCCTCTCCTTCACGCCGTCCCCCACCTCCCCGTCCCTCTTCGTTGCCGCCATCTCCTACGCCGGCGGCGTCCCCGTCTGGTCCGCCGGCGCCGGCGCGGCCGTTGATTCAGGGGGCTCGCTCCGCCTCTCGTCCACCGGCGACCTCCAGCTCGTCAACGGATCCGGCGCCGTCCTCTGGTCGTCCAACACAGCCGGCCAGGGCGTCACCGCCGCCGCCCTCCAGGAGAGCGGCAACCTCTTGCTCAAGAACTCGACTGCCAACCTGTGGCAGTCCTTCGACCACCCCACGGACACGGTGGTCATGTCGCAGAACTTCACCTCCAACATGAACCTCACCTCCGGCTTCTATGTCTTCTCCCTCGACAAGAACACCGGCAACCTCACCCTCAAGTGGACCGGCGGCACCGCCGTGACCTACTTCAACAAGGGATACAACACCACGTTCACGGCGAACAAGACGCTGAGCTCCCCGACGCTCTCGATGCAGACCAACGGCATCGTTTCGCTCACCGACGGCTCGCTGAGCTCCCCCGTCGTGGTGGCGTACAGCAGCAACTACGGCGAGAGCGGCGACATGATGCGGTTCGTGCGGCTGGACGCGGACGGCAACTTCCGGGCCTACAGCGCGGCGCGCGGCAGCAACTCGACGCCGGAGCAGTGGTCAGCCGTGGCGGACCAGTGCCAGGTGTTCGGCTACTGCGGCAACATGGGCGTATGCAGCTACAAGGGCACGTCGCCGGTGTGCGGGTGCCCGTCGGAGAACTTCCAGCTCAACGACCCCTCCAACCCCCGCAGCGGCTGCAAGCGCAAGATCGAGCTCCAGAGCTGCCCCGGCAACTCCACGATGCTCCCGCTGGACAACACGCAGTTCCTCACCTACCCGCCGGAGATCACCACTGAGCAATTCTTCGTCGGCATCACCGCCTGCCGCCTGAACTGCCTCTCCGGCAGCTCCTGCGTGGCATCCACCGCGCTCTCCGACGGCTCCGGCCTGTGCTTCCTCAAGGTCTCCAACTTCGTCAGCGCCTACCAGTCCGCCGCGCTCCCCAGCACGTCCTTCGTCAAGGTCTGCTTCCCCGGATTGCCCAACCCACCCGTCGGCGCCGCCGGCGCGTCGGATTCCAGGGCCTCCGGCCTCCGCGGATGGGTCGTCGCGGTGGTCGTCCTGAGCACGGTGTCGGGGCTGATCCTGTGCGAGTGGGCGCTGTGGTGGCTATTCTGCCGGTACAACCCCAAGTACGGGCCGGCGTCGGCGCAGTACGCGTTGCTGGAGTACGCGTCGGGCGCGCCGGTGCAGTTCTCGTACCGTGAGTTGCAGCGGTCGACCAAGGGGTTCAAGGAGAAGCTGGGCGCCGGTGGGTTTGGCGCCGTGTACCGCGGCGTGCTGGCGAACCGGACGGTGGTGGCAGTGAAGCGGCTGGAGGGGATCGAGCAGGGGGAGAAGCAGTTCCGGATGGAGGTGGCCACCATCAGCAGCACGCACCACCTCAACCTCGTCCGTCTCATCGGCTTCTGCTCTGAGGGCCGCCACCGCTTGCTCGTCTACGAGTTCATGAAGAACGGCTCGCTCGACGCCTTCCTCTTCGGCGACGCGCCCGGCGGCAAGATGCCCTGGCCCACGCGGTTCGCCATCGCCGTCGGCACGGCGCGCGGCATCACCTACCTGCACGAGGAGTGCCGCGACTGCATCGTGCACTGCGACATCAAGCCGGAGAACATCGTCCTCAATGAGCAGTACAACGCCAAGGTGTCCGACTTTGGGCTCGCCAAGCTCATCAACCCCAAGGATCACCGCCACCGCACGCTCACCAGCTTGCGCGGCACAAGGGGCTACCTGGCGCCGGAATGGCTCGCCAACCTCCCCATCACGGCCAAGTCCGATGTCTACAGCTACGGAATGGTCTTGCTGGAGATTGTCAGTGGCCACCGGAACTTTGACATCTCGGAGGAGACAGGCCAGAAGAAGTTCTCAGTCTGGGCATACGAGGAGTATGGGAAGGGGAACATTGGCGGCATCGTTGACAAGAAGCTCCCCAGGGAAGACATTGACATGGCTCAGGTAGAGCGCGTGCTCCAGGTGAGCTTCTGGTGCATCCAGGAGCAGCCGGTACAGCGCCCGTCCATGGGGAAGGTTGTGCAGATGCTGGAAGGGATCATGGACCTCGAGAGGCCGCCGCCCCCAAAATCTTCCGACAGTTTCTTGAGCGTGACCACGGCTAGTGGCAGCGGCAGCGGTGTCAGCACGAGCATGGTCTCGACATTTGCTTCGTCGGCACCAGTGGCGCCCACGCCATTGCCAAATTTGGAGCAGGAGATGACCGTGGGGCGCTCGGCGTCGGCCAGGAACCGCGAAAGAGCGTCTCATTCACTGCTGTCATCGGAGCCATACCTGACAATGTAAGGCCTATGCTGATCTTCTCCTTGGCTGAACAGCAAAGTCAGGTGGTGAAACATGGGAAATGCCTGCTTCTGTGCTCCACTTAAGGGGAAATCACACATATTATTGAGCAGCTAGGGAATTGATAGGCTGTTCCACGATCTGGTTGATTTTGTTTAGGTGGAGCATGGAAGCAGCCCCCAGCGAAACGCAGCGTTTTTCACTGCTTGTCAGATTTTCCATCCTTCAGAAGTATATATATACGCCTGATGAGCTAGATACTGCAATTTGAAAGTAGCAGAACTAGATCGAACTCGGTATTATATTATGCGTTGTAATTTGTACAAAATAATCAAAATGAAGCAATGTGTTGTAGCATGGAGGGCAGATTTGTTTCAGAATTCAGATGCAGAATTGAGTATGCCGGAGGTTGACTGAATGACTGGACTCTGGATTGGTACTCATAGGACTACAGTGTTTCTGAATTCTGATTCAGCTGGCTATGTTTGTTCAGGGGAAAGTTCGAAGCAGCTCATGTGGACATGATAGATTGCTCCATATTGCTAATCTGTTGCAATTCTTCAGCTTGTCATGTGGGGCATGGGCATGGCATTGGCAAGTGGAAATTTGGCACACTGGATGCATAAAACACGTGCAGGAAGTTTCAACAAAACTTGTTCGTCAGCGGTTAAATGCTTGGGACCCATGGCCCCCATCAACGGATCAGGTGGCATTGAAATCCTGCAAGGGAGAGGTCTGCATCATGTATCATCATCCTTGTAATCACTGGCAGTTGCCCCCTCCATCCTGCATGTAACACCCCGTTTTTCGGTTAATGAATAGTGTTTACTATTTAATCCTTATTTTCAATTCGTGTTTCAATTTGCAGTATTTCTTGAAAAATTTCAAACTCCTTGTCAGCTCGGATTTGTGTTTCAAATCTTTCCGTGTTTTCAAAATTTCAAATTCAAGTTTGTAGCTCTCTTTTCGGTTTTGGGGCCTTAACCCATTTTAGCCATTTCCCTTTTTCTCCTTGGGCTCGGCCGTCCTCCCTCAGTAGGCTCGCTACCCCCTCCTGCAGCTGGCCGCTTTCTCCCCACGCCAAGCCGAGCCCAGCCCTGACACTCTCCTGCCGAAGTTTTCTCCCGTGCGCCCCGGCCCAGTCTCTCTCTCCCTCTCTCTTCAAGCGCAGCACCGCCCCACCCGTTCCCTCTCTCTCCCGAAGCGCCACCATTCCTCGCCACCGCGGCTCCCACCAACTCCGTCACCTCCACTTTGTGCCCGGCCTGGCCGCCACCGGCTCGCATGGCACCACCATCCGCGCCCATGCCCTGCTCCCTGCTCCTCCGTCGCTGCGCATGAGAGCCCATGCCGCCTTCTCGGGACTCCGCGTCGCCCGGGCCCCTCCCGCACCTGCTTCCCCTTTCCACCGCCTATAAAAAGCCCTAGAGAAGCCCCTCCACGCCCCTGCTCCACCCCCTTTGCTCCCAGGTAAGTGCCATTGCCTTGGCCGAAGCTCACCGGTTCGGCCGAATTCGTCTCCACCGCCGATCTCCACCTCCGGCGATCTCCCGGCGCCGCCACCCCCGTCACCGTGCGCCACCACCTCCCAGGAGACCTCCCCTCCAACCCCGTCGCCTCCGAACCACCGTAGCTCCAAATCGGCTTCTTCTTCTCCGCTCCCGGCCGCCTCCCACTCCACCGCCGATCTCCCGACCGACCGGCTCCGCCGCCATTGTTGGCGGTGAGCTTCAAGGACCCGCCGACCCGTGCTTCCCAATTCCAGCAAGCGCGCCTGGTCGCTTATCTCCGCCTCCGTAGAGCTCCCGCCGCCGCCTCCATGGTGCGCTTGCCGCTCCGGTCATCCTCGGCGCCGCGCCGCCACCACCGGGACCGCCACCGCGGGGAACCCTTTAGGCAACCCGGCGCCGCCGCCCTCCTCCGCCGGCGACGAGCGCGCTACCCCGCTTCTCCCTTGGTGCGCGTTGTCCGGACGCCGGTATTGTAGCCGGTTTGTCAAGTGATTCTTGTCGCTTAAAGATTTAATCACCGGTTAATTAGCGCTAGGGACCGTCGCCTCGGCCGACGCGTGGCCGGATTCTTCGTGGCGCCGAGTTAACCACCGATTTTCCCTCCCTGTGGGCGGCGTGTGGGCGAGACAACATCTTTGAAGACCGTGCACCGTGGACCGGCGGCGTGCGTGTTGGCCTTCGACCCACGCCACGTCTTGGCGTGGACCGGCGCCCCTGTATGCGCCCGAAACACGTGTCGGCCACGATTTTCCGACCATTTCGATTTTCCGATCAATTGAAAATCCTGTTTAAAACTTCAAAAATCCATAACTTCCTCATTATAGCTCCAAAATTATGAATCTTTTTCCTAAAATTTTCTAAAATCAAGATCTTGCTAATGGCACTGGTCTTATTTAATTTGGAGTTCATTTGCTTGGTGATTTGTATTTATTTGCTCTCTTTTGTTGTTGTATCTTTTAGAAGACGGCCAGTGCGAGTAGGATTCGAAGACGCGGAGACCCCAGCCGGACAAGCTCAAGAATACCTAGACCCTTCTACCTTTATCCCGGCGAGTCAACACTTTGATCATATTGATCCCACATTTTATGCAAATTATATTCGTTTAAAATATTAAATTGCATCTTTGTAATTTCTATGCAAATATATGTCAAACACCCTAAGGTAGTTAAATGCCTACTTGTTGATTAATCATTTATTACCTCATATCCTTGAAAATTGAACTCCCATTATCCTTGTCACCCTAGTAAATACCTGGTAACATACTAGTTATAGGTCGTACTTAAACATCATGCTAGACTTGTTTAAGTATGCAGGTATTTTTACCCCAAATCATCATCCTTTAATCATGACAAATATTTTGGGTCATTGAGGAGAATATTTGGATTTGGTTGGATAATTTGTTTTATACTTCTCCAAAACCCTAAAACTTGCTAATACCACATCAGGCGGATGGAGAGAATGGTGGTGCCGTCGGCACGAGAGCGATTGGTATGTGGTATGAACCGTGCAGGTGGATTAAGGACTTAATCTTGTCATGACCTCCGTGTAAAACAAGTACAACCACAAGTCGCAAAATGCAACTTGGCTTAGTAAATTTATCGAACCACGAAAGTCATCTCCTTTGGTGGAGGAGGCGGTCTGGGCATGGCCGAAGGAAGGGACACCGAGGGTGAGGTCGCCAGCTACGCTCGTCGTAGTGGTCAACATCCCGCACAACTTATGGGCGCAACCCCATATGGGTGAGATGATGGAAAGGGCGAAGTAGATTGAAAGGTTACTGTGACGACCGCTCAACTACATGACTACGGAATCATGTAGGGTAACGAGTATGATTGTCTCTTGTGGGTAAAGTGTATAACCTCTGCAGAGTCAAAACTGTTTAAACAGCCGCGCCTACGGTCAAAGGCGGACATGGGAACTTAACTTGAGTTAGTTCTATTTCGAAAAACCTTTTTGGGTGATATGAAAACCAGGTTGGGGCCTGAGATTTGACTTTTCCCTGGATCGTCGTATCCGGTGTTGTTAATGTATGGAGGTAGCTCCATTCAAATGAAGCATGAGACAGAGTTTCCGATGGAGGGAACCTCTGCTGTTATTACTTATTGCACAATTAATCTCTTTAAAAATACAATTTGGTTAAAATGCTAAGTGATAGAAATTTTCTAATATCTGTATTTACAAATCTTGCTTACATAAATAAAAGAACAAGAGCCAACCTTGTTACACCTTGCATGTATATTATTGCATCTGTTGTGTGGGCTCGCGAGCACGGTAGTTGTGCTCATCCTCGCTCTTTCTCAACTCCTCAGAAGTAGGAAGACCTGAAGACTACGACTACTACGATGATCCAGAAGTCTGAAGACCCAAGAATCATTGAAGCGTAGTTTAGTCCTTAGTTGTTCTAGTCTCACCCCAGTCTAGCTGACTCCGTCGGTTCTTGTGTACCTCCTATATTGTCCGGGGATTTTCGGATAATATCGGGTGTACACGGGTTCCCCAGTCACTTGCCTGCGGTAGGATGTGCCCTCACCCCTTGCTTCCGTTGTCACTTCCGCTATCTTTTGGTAATGTACTCATTTGGCCTGTTCGGCCCTTATTGTAAAAAAACTGACCCGAAGCGGTCTATGTAAACTCTGATGTGTAAATTAATGAATGCAATGATTTTACGCCATGTATGGTTTGATTCAGCAATGTGCTTGTGAAGTGCTATCTACTGATCCAGGGAATAGCACAGTGATTTCACAGAGGATTTGGATTTACAAAATCCGGGTCCGACACTGCATTTGCATGAACTTATACCGGTAGTAAAACATGTGATTAGGGCTTGTCTCGGGTCTTCTTTAATGCTAGATTTATGAGGGCACAGCTGTTCTTGTACTGCTTGTGTGCTCTCGGAAGCAGCCACTGAAGAAACTTGTTGAGCTTAGACCCACGGAACCTACTTCATGGCTTCCTGTTTGGAAAGTAGAAATGGTAAAGCCAGCGCCCATCAGTATGTGTTTAATTCATAAAAGGAAATATTAGGTTCAGTATCCTAACATCCAATACAACTTTATAATATCGGGAGAGGGATCCCCTGTGTTAGTGCTCTAAATGCACATGCTACAGTACACCAGAATTAAGAGTGATCTCCACCGTCCAATCGAAAAGCGAAGGACATGATGGAGCCCTATATCCATGGGACAGGAGAGGGAGGACCCACAGTACCACAGTGGAGCCCTATATCCATAATACCTTAGTCTCGTACAGTTACACCCGCACTAACACCAGAACTTTGGGCACTATTGGCTCTCTGTTCATATGAAATTCCAAATCTAGTCCTCCTATCAGTACAATAGTGGAGCCCTATATCCATAATATCTTAGTCTCTACGGTTACACATGCGCTGACATCAGAACTTTGAGCACTATTGGCTCCATGTTCATCCCAAATTCCAAATCTAGCCCTCCTATCCCCCAAATTCCATTTGTTGTTGCCTTCCCCCACTTGCTGTGCCCAGGGGCCGCAGCAGCTCCGTGTTGCGCCCGGTGCCCACCTGCTGCACTGCGCTGCTTGGTCTGGTCCAGAAGGCAGTGTGGCTTTTCACAAATGGTCAAAAAAATACATGGTCGTTCGGCAAGCGAGTGCCACCACCTGCGCGCCGCGCTGCCCTAGAAGCTGGGTCCCATCACCACGGAGTGAAGTGTGAGTGTGTACTATATACGCTATGTAGCGTAGGGGGGTCCAGATTTTTTTGGCTAATATAGCACCTTTTCGACGCATATTTGCAGTATTGACTACCCGCGAGTCATATTTGCAGTATTGACACCGATGCCACACAGCCATCGTGCAGCAACACCTCCCCGTGCGCCACATCAGCCGTTGTCGCATGACCGTCGTGCAGCAATGCCTCTGCCGCCGCCACGTGGCCTCCCCAGCCAGCCCCGCCGCCATGTCACCCGTTTCCACACAATGGTCGTGCGGCAACGCGCAATACTATAGTAGTTTCTGCGACCATGATATAGTTGTAAGTTATTCTACGACCATGGCCACAGACGATGGGTTCCGGGCCCCTGGGGCATAGACTAGGACACATGGTGCGTCCGTGCAGCTCCGCGGTGCTATTTTCGGCTTTGATTGGGACGAGAGAGCTAGAATTGCTATTGAGTACTACAACAGTGCTATATTAGCCAAAAACTTTATAAGCCATGACTCAGTTCAATTCTGCCACTTGTGCTCTACCCTAGGCGCAGGCGCGTGCCACGAGCCACCATCATCGAGCTCCCAGGCGCGTGCTTCTTTCTCCACTATCCCACATGCCAACACCAGAGTTGCTTCCTTCCTCTCTCCACACACGGTAGGGCTCCATTACCGTTGGGGGCGGGCGCGCGTAATCGGCCTCCACGAGCGCCGGAGATCTAATAGAGTGTGAGAGCGGTAGTCGGTGGTGGCAGGCAAAGGAGGAGGAAGAGAAATGGAGTTGAGCGTCAAGGCTGGTTGCTGGCTCCCACAACCGCAACGAGCTCGGCATCATCCGCGCGATGGTGATCCGGAGTGCGTCTTTGCGCCCGGTAAACGAGCGTTACATCGCCGCGGCGTGTGTGGGTTCGGGTAGTGTCGCGGTCTTGATTTTGGTGGTTTTTAGCGATGCCCAATCTCCACCTCCTCGTTTGGTATGTTTGTTGCAAGTCGATTTGTTGCAGTAGATTTTCTCAAATGTTGCACAGAGTGTTTATTTTGTTGTAATGTGTCTTCTTAAAATGTTGCATCAACCTTTTCAAATTGTGTTGCGTATGGTCATCTTTTTTGTTGCTGTAGAGTCTGCGATTCTCTTTTTTGTTGTGAATATTTAATTCTATTGTTGCACGAGCAATTTTACAATGTTGTCACTATTGTTTTCAAATGTTACAGTGTCGTATAGTCGTAAACTTTTTGTTTGGTATTTTTTTTATCTTGTTTTAGCACTTAGATAAGTCATATACTCATGGTTTTTATTTTTCTTTTGGTGAGAATATGCTATCTTTTTCCCCCAATTTTTATCTGCACTTTGTTGAATGCGTTGATTATAATTATTGTACAAATTATTCACTGATATTGTATCGAAACGTACGATTGGAAGTCAGCTAGTTTTACCCAAGTTAAAATTCATCCTGCTGCCTTGCAAGTCAAAAGTTAAACCGTCTGGCCTCGTTTGGCGCCAAAAGGATAGCCAAACCAAGATTTGTTACGCGGATGGACACAGCTATCCCCATTATGTTCCCTTACATATATAGAACAATATGTTTTGAGAAATCAAAACGGTTCCATAGTGTAGTGGTTAGCACTCCAGACTTTGAATCTGGCGACCTGGGTTCGAATCCCGGTGGAACCTGTAAATTGTTTTTCGTTCCTTTTACCTTTTTTTGCTTTCGTTTCTTTAGAGGAACCCTTTTTCAACGCAGTTGCTTACGAAAACTGGACCTTTTGGCGTTTTCAGGTGAAGTTATTAATGTTGAGGATTATGATTTAGGAGCCGTAAGTTTCGAATGCAATACGCTTATGCGAAACGTTTCTCGGCCCCCAAATGATTCACATCATGTCCTTTTTACACCAACTTTCAGTTCACTTTGTGGCGATAGAGAGAACGACCCCTAAAATCATGTACATTGTATACCAACAGCTCCTCGGCACACGATCAGAGATCACCAATCATTTGAGAACGATCAGGGAGGCGACCCCTAAAATCATCACCAGCTTTAATTTTTTCCAACGCTCGTGAGCTCGGAACGAACGGCGAAGGGCGGAGTTGGAAGGTCAATCGAATAGCCTTTGAACCGGCGAGGGAACTCCCTCAAAGAATGTCCCTGCCAACTGCCATGCCCATGCGCGCGTTTAATGGCTCGTTTTACCAATTCTACACATGGATTTGACTGCAGCAGCAAAGTCGACACCTTCTAGAGAGATCTCAAGCCATACAAAAACCTGTGGAAAGCTTTACAGGAAGGGTCAATATAGTTGATTCGTTTTGGCGTGCAAAACTTACCTTTTCTGTACACAATTTACGGCGTTTTGTTCTGTGTATGGCTTACATATTGTTGTATTTCAGAAGGTCCTTTTTTTGGGTAATCTATCTATTATATTATTAAAGCGATAGAAAAATGAGTCACCACGTTTGCTCTCAGGTGTAGAAATT
This sequence comes from Hsuehochloa calcarea, assembly GCA_036346395.1. Lineage (NCBI taxonomy): Eukaryota > Viridiplantae > Streptophyta > Magnoliopsida > Poales > Poaceae > Hsuehochloa > Hsuehochloa calcarea. The sequence goes on from CM070597.1 coordinate 2,920,161, forward strand.
CCCACGTTAATCAGTGAAAAAAGAAAAATATCTACACCGTTGATCGTGGTGGGTCCAGATTATAACGATCTAGATTAAACAAAAGAGTTCATGTCAAGTACAATACAGAAATAAGAGTCCATCTCAAGCACAATGCAAAAATATGTGAAATTTGGAATAAAAATAAAATAAAATTAGTAATTTAATTTTGATACGAATTCCTAAGTAAAATCACTAGATAAACATGATTTGGAATATATATATTTTTTAAAAAAGTAATTAGATTAGTATACTAATTCCAACAAAAATAACTAGAATTCAAAATAAAAATAAAATAAAATAAGCAAATTGATTTCGATACAAATTACAAAGTAAAATTACCAATAAATGTAATTCTTTTATATATATATATATATATATATATATATATATATATATATATATATATAAAATAGTGATAATAATAATAGTAATAATAATAATAATAATAAACTAGGAAATAGCAACTGGATTAATTTCCATATGAATTCCAAAGTAAAATACTTAAATAAATAAAATTGGAACAAAAAAAATCATCAATTTGAATTCCACGCGAATTCCTATATAAATATAACTCGAGAAAAAAATTAAACCAAAAATAGAAATTGTATTAGTATACGAATTTCACCAAAAAAATTGATTTTGGAATAAAAAGAAAATAAAATTAGAATTTTGATTTCGATACAAATTCCAAAGTAAAATATATAAATAACTGTAATTGGGCATAAAAATTAACAATTGGATTAGTTTATGAATTCTAACAAAAATAATTGAAATTAGGTACAACAAATAAAAGAAAATTTGTAATTTTGTTTTCATACGAATTCCAAAGTAAAATATCTTAATAACTAAACTTTTGAATAAATTAAATATAAGTTATAATGAAGATACCGCGAATAGTGTGAGAGGAGACCACGAAAGAGTAGAATGACGTCGATTTGTCCTACAAGAAGACATTGATCCACAAGGAAGCGAATAGCCGAGGTAGCAGCGACGAAGATGAGAACAATTCCATGCTACTCACCTTAGCTGTTTAACAAGGACAATATCGTACTGCTTGCTGTAGCCGTTGAAGAGAATGACCAAAGTAAAAGGAGCCAAGTGCTATGACGACGAATGGTATGCATCGACGTTGTTGAAGAAGTCAATGGCCAAAGAAACTCGATAATGGAGAATACATAGCAGAGAGGAGATGGAGCTTTGGATTAAAGATGAGCTATCGATGATATGTGATCATCGGGTAGCTAGGAACATGCCATCGTTGGTGAGTGACATGGCATCACCGACGATGGCGAGAAGATTCTCCGTATCGTTAGACAACGGCTAATGTAGACGTACCAACATCAGTGAAGATGGGAGGTCATCGCAGTTAGTGAGAAAGTCACATCGTTGAGTTGGACAACGTAGATGAAGAGAAGCGACCGACATAGGAGAAGAAGACATCATGTATGTGTATATACATGCATGCATCCTACGAATAGAAGCATGGGCGTACAGAAACAAAGGAGCAAAGAGCTTGGAGTAGAGATAGCGCAACGGTAAGGAAAAGGCTTGGGGCCACTAGAGAGAGTGCGACGGGTGTCTCGGCAGGGATTGATGATATTTGCACGTATACACGTGTAGATGTCACAACGGTCATCATTAAGCGATAATTTGATAGAAGTAGAAGATAACTATGTTGTACAGTATTGCATTGGAAATGGTAGCAGTTGAGAGATATCAATCAAGAATTGGGTTTGCTCTTGGAGGTTGAAGCAGTGGCAGGAAGAGATGGAAGACACACGGTTCGGTAGGGCAACCGACGCAAGGGAAGATAAGTTCAAGGTAGGTTGTCTATGGTGCATCGGTGTATACATGAGCAAGATGCTATAATACCATCTAAACTAAAAAGATAATTTTGTTGCACACATGATCAATGTATTGCTTGATATTAACATAGGTACATGTGCATGCAAATTTTTTTGGAAAAGAGTTAAGAGCATGCAGCTACATGATGCATACATAATGGAGAGTGGTCAACTTATTATACTCATGCTTTTCTTTCATCACTTCAATTATGTTACTCAAGTTGTATTTTCCTTCAAGGTTATATTGTAATTTTCTAATGTTTATGATATCTTAAATCCTAAATAGCTACAATATACGTAAATATATTCTGAAACGTCTAAGTTATATTATTTATCGTTACAAACTTTAAAATAAATCTAGCCGCGCAAACACGCGGGACACCCTGCTAGTTTATCATATGAGAAAAGGAATTAGAAATGAGAAAAAGGAAAAGATTGGTGGGGCCCACCTATCCTTGGGAGTAACAGATTGATAAGGCTGAGACCTAGTCTCTCAACCGGGAAAGGGGAGAGCAGCCGTTCGGATGGGCTCTGCCCATAGGAGTGCCAGCGGATGCGGGGAGTCTGGCGATCTCCTCGCGGACAGTTAGCTCCAAGTCCTGACTCCTCTTGGATAAGTGGATTTCCTCTCTCTCTCTTTTCTTAACTACTATAATTCTAAGTTTACCCCGTTCGTCCCCCTTCTCTGTTCACTCACGCACGCCCCTGCTTCTAACCTCTTCCTCTCCCCTCGTAGTTTGTCCCCCTTCCCCGTTCACTAACGCACGCCCCTGCCTCTAACCTCCTCCTCTCCCCTCATATCCCTATCTCCGGCGTCTCCGTCAGTCCGCCCCCTCCCTCTCCCCTCCTCTATTTTTGCGATTTTTTGCCGAGGAGGACGTGGTGGCACCGGATCGGGGTCACACGATGGCAGATTGGATCTTTGGTGGTGGCAGGCAGCCGCATGAGGAGGAGGTGTGGCTGATGCATCGGTTCGTGGAGGCCGCCCTTTGCACTGACGCGGCGGTTGTGGACCCGTGACCTGCCGCCATGGATGCACTCACGCCAGCTGCAAGCTACATCGGGCTATCGCTTCTTCTGGGGAAGTGTGCGGTAGTTCTTTGTAAGTTGTAGCTCATCTCTTTATTTCTTTACAGGATGCAACACTTTCAACTTTTTTGATAGGCTAATAAGCACATGTACAATTCTGCTCTTCAGTTTTGCAAAGCTTGGGTTAAATCCTCCTAATAATATGGAATTTCTACTTCCATGTGGATTCCGAGAAAGTTGAATGTTTTGCGATGCATCAATAGGTCACTCCAGTAAAATGTGTTCTCGGAAGTAGGAAAGACTGCAGCTTTATTCAACTTCGATGTGGTTTGTGATGGGTTTGTTCAGCAATTGATGTTTTTTATCCCAAAGCATGACATAGAAATTGGGATTAAAAATACTTGAGTTACTTGCCAAATGTCCATTGTTGTTTTTAGTGTTCTATTAAACCTTTCTTGATGGGATTGTACGTATTGAGGTATTTAGAGACTTTATGCTCTCTTTTGCAGAGAGAAGCTTAATGATAGATTTTTATTTCTTCACATATATTTCACTGTGATTTCAGATAGTGAGTCAGAAATTTACAAGGTGACAAGTTAAATTCCATAGAAGAAATGTCTTTTGAAAACGGCTGGTTGGTTCCAATCAGGGATCGAAAACCCGGTCCCGATGCAATTCCTTGCCAGCGGGCGGTACCGGTAACCTGTCCATTACTGGAAATCCTGGAAAAAATCAGACAAAGTTCAAAATTGGAAATTTGAATTGTGGAGTTTGAAAACCGGTTACCGGACCGGTTACCAGAAAAATCAGAAAAATCGGTTGGAATTTTGAATTGACAAATTTTGAATTAGAAAGTGTTTAATGAAGTGTATATTTAGCTCGTACAATACGTAATCTAGCATATTTAGCTCATATGAAGTGCAAACCGGTCAGAAACAATAATTCAAGCATACTTAGCTCATACAATACTTGGTTGGTGCTGGAGATGATACATGTTCTCTTTACAACCACCCTTTCGCTTCTCTAAAAAACTTATCTTATCTTTAACTACTATAATTCGGAGTTTACTCCACCCACCAATGATCGTCCCACCTCAATCCACCTCGCCACCCTTTCTGCTTCTTCCCCCCGAACCCTCCATGTACGACTGAAAAAAAACAAACAACCGCCTGAGCTTCCCCCATCTGCCCTACGCCTCCCTCGCCCGCGCCCACCCCTCGCCCGTAGCCGCGACCCACTCGCCCATCGCTCGCCTCCCTCATCCCTCTCCTCTGCGCTCACCCCTCGCCTTTGCACCCGTCCCGCCTCTTAACATAGATTAAAAAAAACAATCGGCACGTGCAAAGAAAAGATTGAGCAGTAAAAGTGGAAAATTTTCTCTCCTTTTGATAGGGCTAGAGTGTGGAGCGGTAAAGGTAGTTTGGGATACAAATTATGGTTGAGTGCAACCATTCATGTTTCCAAATTACAATGGTATACCAATCGGTGTTAATATAACTAGCCTCAATATGTACATAAATTAGCACTTATGGTATTGTATATTTAAGATCTGTTGCAACGCACGGGCACCCTACTAGTCACATGGAATGTAGAAAAACACCAAGTAATTTTCTTCTCTAGTTCAATTTGGTTTTCCTTATTGGATTTAATCTTGAGTCAAGGTGTGGCAGTGAGGCTTGGTTCGTCTACAACCTAGCACATCCTGATTTTCCTTTTGCGCTATCTCTTCTGGAGATTGTGTTGAGGGATTTTTGGATCTTGTTTTTGTTGTTTTGAATCCTGCTAGCTCTTCGTTAGTTTGAGTGAGAAGCTTGCTTAATCTGGGTGTCCTCATCTTCGTCCTATGGTGCTTTCTTACTCTGAGAAGGCATTCGGCCGGTGCTTCCTCTGTGGTCTTGTGCGGCATTTATCCAGTCCCTCGACTTCATTCTTTGGTGTGATTCCGAAGAAGAGTGGTATTGTATCTTTGAATACTTCGTCATTTGCTTGGTTTAGCGAGACAATAGTTTTCCTGGGTCAGCGTCTCCTTGACATGCCTTGCCTAGTTTCATCTTGGTGGTTTTGAGTACCACTGCTTCAGTGAGTACTGCACCTATGTGATAGTTCGACTAATCCTTGCATATATATTTGCAGTACTAGTTGATCTTCTTAATATGTGATATTTTGATATCTGAGACTAGTTCTGGGATAATGCAAAGTGGTGATAGTGGGCTCTGTTGGCTTGCTCGGTAATGAACTTTGTCATATACACTGAAATTAAATGTGATAATTAGTTCATACTTGAACTCTATTGTATTACTTGCTACTGTCTCTTTGATCTGCTGTCAGTCTATTACTTTCAGGTTTAACTACTTATTTTGAATATTTTGATTCCTTTGATATCTAGTAATTCAGTTGGTCACTCTACTGTCAACCAATTGGCTTTATTACTGAACTTGTGTCTTTATGTTCAGTTTATTCTGAGAGTGATCAATTTCTATTGGTAATCTAGAGTTCAGATTGTGATCCTTTTGATCTCCTGTTTGATTGAAAGTATAGTCTGTGTTCTTTAGCAGTTGAGATCTTTTGACATTTTAGTAAAGTATTGATTATAGCTCAAAGTTTGAATTTATATTGTCATGTTCAGTTAATGAAGAGTATAGACTAAGTATTGAGAAGGCAGAGATTAAATTCTTCTGCAACTCTACTTCTGAGAGCAATTATAAATTCACTCAAATATGAGCAATGTGTTGATTTGTTTCATATACATGTGGTATATGTTTAGTATTTCTTTCAATTTAAATGACTTGGAGGATTTACATTTGATTATGTGGATTTGGTCATTTAAATACTGGTGGATTAATGCTCTTTTGTCTTATGATTATGCTGGAATTAATTTTGTTTGTTTGCTTAATCTGATATGTTTTCAACATATATAACAAGATAAAAAGGAAGGGACTATGAGTCCGAATCGATCATGTAATCAGGGTATTAAGGCCACAAAGGATAATGATAGGGAGGAGTTGAAGGAGCAAACAACTGTGATCATATGGTTGTATCTTTCGGATCAGGTCATGTATCATATGATGGATATAAACTCGTCGAAAGAAATCTGGGACAAGTTGTAGACTCAGTTTATATCCAAATCCCTGACGAACAAGCTTTATCTGAAGCAGGGGTTGTATGGGCTGAAGATGCATGAAGATTATGATCTTGCACAATATGTGAATGTCTTCAATCAGGTGATCACTGATCTAAAGAGTCTGGAGGTGAAGATTGCAGATGAAGATAAGACGATTATTCTGTTATGTTCATTGCCACCTTCCTATGAACACTTGGTCACCACTCTAACATACGGGAAAGATATTACCAAGGTTGATGAGATTACCGCGGCCCTGTTGGCACATAATCAACAGAAGCTGAACACGGGGGAGAGCCTCAGGGTGATAGTTTGTATACGAAGGGTGATCATGAAAGAAAACAAGACAAGGTGACATCTGAAAGGCGTAAATCCAGATCAAAGTCAAGGAGCAGAAAAAAAAAATATCGAGTCTACAAGTGCAAACAGATTGGGTATATGAAGAGAGATTGTCCAAAATTGAAAGAACAGAATGGTGTGAAGCGTGATGAGAGGACCGTTAATGTGGCTGGGAAAAATGACTCGAATAGAAGCGATGCAGATATTCTCTCAGTTTCAAACGGTCGGTTGATAGATGCATGGATTCTTGATTCGGGGTGCTCGTATCACATCACGCCTAACATGGAGTGGTTCACTTCATACAGGTCAGGTAATTTTGGTTTTGTTTACCTTGGTGATAATACATGCCATAGTATTGTCGGGATATGTGAAGTTGTAATTAAGATGTATGGTGGCATTGTTAGAACAGTGCGTGATGTTAGGCACATACTAGGGTTAAAAAAGAATATGGTATCTCTAAGGTCCTTACATAATAGTGGTATTACTTATAAAGCTAACAACGATAAGAAAACCATGAAAATTTGTAAAGGTGCATTGAATGTGATGAAGGGTATGAGAACTGCTGGAAATATTTACATATTGCTAGGGAGCACTGTTGTAGGTGGAGTCAATTCAGTGGAGTCACATAATGGTATGACAAAACTTTGGCATATGCGGTTGGGCCATCTTAGTGTTCGTGGGATGGCAGAATTGTATAAGAGGGACCTATTGGTATGAATTAAAAGTTGCGAGTTAGGTTTATGTAAGTTTTGTGTTCTTGAAAAACATTATAAGGTTAGCTTCTCAATGGCAAATATGAAACATAAGGAATACTAATTATGTACACTCTGATGTGTGGATGCCTACTAGAAAACCGTCAATGGGTGGAGCTCAGTATTTTGTTTCTTTTATTGATGATTTTTTCCCGCAAGGTGTGGGTGTATTTCATGAAGTAGGAATCTAAAGTGTTTGCCAAGTTCAATGTGTGAAAAGCTAAGGTGAAAAACCAAATAGGTAGGAAGGTAAAGTATCTGAAATATGATAATTGTACTGAATATAATGATTCACAATTTCAGATATATTGTGAGGAGTATGGTATTTTGCGGCATTTCATGGTGCACAAAACACCGTAGCAAAACAGTGTGACAAAAAGGATGAACATGACTATTTGTGAACGAGCAAGGTGCTTGAGGTTGAATGCAAAGCTTCCTAAATGTTTCTAGGTAGAGACTGTGAACATGGCAAGCTATCTCATAAACAGATCACCATGTGTATCTTTAGATGGTAAGGTTGCAGAGGAGGTGCAGACTGGTAATTCGATTGATTTTACTAATCTAAGAATTTTTAGTTGCCCAGCCTATATTCATATATCAGCTAATGAAAGGTCGAAGCTTGATGCAAAATCAACAAAGTGCATTTTTCCGGGTTTCAATAAAGGTGTTAAAGGATACAAGCTTTGGGATAATGCTACGGATATGTTGACCAAACCCGTCACCGCCAACAAGTTTGATCATTGTCTCGACTTGTTGAGAATCACAAGTTGCTGAGTAAAGAGGTAGCCCCCAGCCCACAGATGTGCAAGGAGTGTTAAAGCGTTTATTTTGTTGTGTTTTCTTCAATGCGGTGTATTCGCTAAGGTGGAGATTTATTGTGTATAGCTTTATATATAATAAGGTGAAAGAAAGGGGTTGTGTCTGGAAAATAGGAGCACAACGTACGCTTTCCGGACATAGCCCTACAGGGGAGACGCAGTTGCGTTATGACATATTGTGGGCTTAGGGATGCGGGGGGTTTCACCGCGGAGACCCCCGCGGTACGGACTATGAGTCCGAATCGAACATGTAATCATGGTATAAATATATACCTTGTAACTCTAATCAGAAAGAAAGAAAAAAAACTACTCCTACACACGGAGCCACCGCGATTCAACTTCCGGAGACGTAGGCTTTGCCGAACCTTGCAAAAAAAATTACCGTATCTCTTGTGTGCTTACTGTGATTGTTCTCTCGCATAAAGAATTGTCACCGGTTCCAACACAGCCTCCAGATGATCTCTGAAAAAGTCTGAATTAGTAAATCATGTGCGAACGTGAGCATTCGTTCCTCTTGAGTCCTATTCAGTATTCGACCCAATTGACGTCCAGATCCTTCAGCTTGAGGAGCCATTTCTGTGCGTCCGGAGGCACGTTTGGTTTATCTGGTTTGCTTGTGTGCTTGTTTGTCACGGCACATGGAGATTCAGACTGCCTCTCGTCATCAGAGTCTGCTCGCCTTCTAGGTCGTCTTAGTTCAAAGAGAGAGAAGGCGAGAAACCTCCTTTACCCCACCCCATTTTTCCAATGCCCGAGCAAATCGACAGTAACAACGTAAGAACAGCGTTCAGAAAGAAATGTTTGGAATTCTCGACAAACAATGAGAGGACTGGAAGCACCAGCAAGTTGAAAATAATGCATTGACATGGCTACAGCTAGTTTGACCATATAAAAGTAATATTGACTAATTACATAGCTCTACGCCTCTACCATGCTACCAGCTGTCGGATCAACATTAGTAAGAACAAACGATCAATCCTGTATTAAACTGATCAACAAAAGTAATCAAGTACCTGCCCTCTCAAAAGACTTTCTACTTGGCATACAAGAAGGGTCCATCCCCCAGTTCTTCTGGAATCACATGATCTGTGGATAATGATCATTGTTAACTTATGACCATAAACTGAACATGTAAAAAAAAAAATAATATAATATAATAATTATGGCATTCAATGAATGGGGTGCTTATTATTATTATTATTATTATATTATATAATAATTATGGCATGGAACCATCCTGGCCATATTTTGCAATAAAACTTTCAAGTTCAGATTTGAGGACCTCGATGTCCTTTTGCAGGCCTGGGACTTTTTGGTCTCTGCTTCGTAGAATTTGAAGGGCAAGATACATATGCTTGTTCTGATTGCCTCCCTTCTCTATAATCAATAGCAACAGTATCTGGATTTGTTGGCGCAACAGAGTGAGTTGTGGAATTACTGCTCTCAGCTTCCGCCTTTCCAACATAATCACGGATTGCACATAAGTTTGATGGAAGATCTTCGTATATGACCTGTAATAGAGAAAACTAAACTATTTGTTTTGTTTTGTTTTACCCAAAGATGATTAAATTTCATTAAAAAAAAACAGCCGCGCTATTCATCAAAGCACCAAGTGCATTTAATGCTAAGAAGAATAGAAGATAATGCATAAACCATGATAGGCTTTTGTTAAGAAGAAAGAAAGAGTGCCAGAAATCACAATGATAAGTTCTTAGTGTCCTAAAGACCCTGAAATAATAACAAGGAAACAAACATGAAATGTTGTCATTTGCACAGTGATGCCACACCAAGCAGACGGCCTTAAAAAAATACGGCAGTGAAACCATGTTTAAAATTCACCATGATGTTTGCATAGTGAGGATACCTTGTAAAAAGAATGCTGCTAAAACAAGTTGTTTGTATACTTGAGATGTTTGTAGCTACAAAGAAATTAGGAAAACAATTCGTTTGAGATTCTTCAGAGATAACCAAATATGAAATTATTTTTATTGAGAGAGATGACCAAACATTATAAAAAAAATTTAGAGAACCAAATGAGATATTATAAAGATAGTGGATACAAACTTATACTGGTTCAGAATATAGACATTCATTCATTTGTCAGGAATGTAACTGGCGAAAGAAAGAACATAAATGGGTAAAATTAAAAAAAAAAGTTGTCACATTGGCATGATAATATGTTCAACTAGATGATACATCCAAAAGAAAGTTGCTTTCAGAACTTACTCACCAAGCATCAATACCAACTACAAAGTATATAAACCCCAGCATTACATAGGTGCTAGTATAAATGGAAGATCAGGAACACAAAGCCTATTTTAATTACCACTTGTCCACTTCATAACAATAATGTGTTCTTTATATTAAGTGATAAATCACATGCATAAAAAGTTATGTAATACCTCTTCAAGGATAGACTCTGAACAAGAACCATATGTGATAATCTAAGTTATCACAGACGGTTTTTGTTCATAACCGTTTGTGAAGTATCACATACGGTTATATTTAGAAACCGTCTGTGATAGGTCCATATCACAGACGGTTCGTAATAAGAACCGTCTGTGATATGTAAACATTATAAATACCTGGTCCCGACAGGCCCCCCTGCCCATTCCCATTTGAGCCGCCACCCCTGCTGCTTCCTCCCCCATTGCGCCACCCTTGTTGCCACCTTAGAGAGAAGAAGGAAGGAGGCAGGGAGGAAAAGGAAAGGAGGAAGCTAAAGAGAGGAGGAAGAAAGGAAGGAGGATCTCGCATGATATTAATTTGGGATATTCGTCGTGAGCTCTGAGGGTAACGATCTGTAACCTTTTATATTTTTCTCTAGGTTAACCACTAATAAATTTTAGTATGTTTGGTTAATAGGAAGAGCACTTGCGGTTTATTGATATAATTTAATACTAATTTGTTACGTGCGTAGTGTAGATGGACAGAAATTGGATGTACGTTGATAACCGTGTGAGTGAAGAGTACATTAATGGCATATTTGCTTTTAGAAGAGCCGCCGAGCAGGATATGTTGAGAAAAGGATAATTTATGTATTTTTTATGCATTTATTGCGATAATATGAACATAGATTTAGATGCACTAGTTATGAAAGAGGTCTCAGACGTTTGAGGGGAGCTCTGCGCCTTCATCAAGACGGAGATCGTTAACGCCGACGGAGAGTTTCACTCCGTCGACACCGTTGAACGACCTTGAAACTCTTGATTCAATTGTAATTGATCACTTTGAGTAGTTGTAATTCAATTGTAAATCTAGCAACAATACTTGAACATAATCTTTTGTAATTGATTTTGAGTTTTAAATGATCACTTTGAGTTATCAACAATTGATTCATCTATGATATATATGTTTTCTGCTTGCTAGTTTTCAGAGAGCATGGCTAGCAATTCCCGAGGCTAGCCGAAAATCAAAAAAAAATAGGTATAAAGAACTATCACAGACGGTTTTTGGTTGGAACCGTCTGGGAATGGTATTATCACAGACGGTTAAAAAAAACCGTCTGTGAAGGGCCACTATCACAGACGGTTTCAACCAAGAACCGTCTGTGATACGTAGTATATCACAGACGGTTCTATTTACTAACCTTCTGTGATACGTCTGTGATATTCTACGTATCAAGATATCACAGACAGTTTATAAATAAAACTGTCTTTGATATACTACGTATCATAGACGATTCTTGGTTGGAACCGTCTGTGATAGTAGCACTTTACAGACCGTCTGTGTTGAGCTTTATCACAGACGGTTCAAAAACCGTCTGTAATAACCAACTGTTATCACAGACATAAAAATTCAGACGATTCAAAAACCGTATGTGATGATAGTTCCGAACCGTCTATGATGTACTTTTGTGTAGTAGTGCACGCAGCTTTAAACATGGGTGTTAACCGTCGCCATCACCACCCTTCGTAGCTCTCAATGGCTCAGTTAGTCGATAAACGGTGCATATGAAATACTATTTGACGACGCAGCGGTGGGCAATAGTACACCATCACCGGACGCGGTGTGGGACAGTAGTACATTGTCCCGGCAAGCGAGGTCACCGTACAACAGGAGCACTTACGCCGACCTCGCTTGTTGGGATGAACTCCGCGACGGCGTGGACCTCGTAGGCGGCCACGGTGTTGGCGAGGCCAGGGAGCGAGCAGAAGAGCCTTTGGCCCTTCCGAACCGACTGGAGCGCTCCGATGACGTCGTTAGCGAGGAAGCTATCCTCCGCGTGCCTGTAAGTCTTCTCTGTCTCCTCTACGTTGCAGTCGACCGCCATGGGGAAACTACACAAGAGGCGCGCACGCAATCGACACGAACTACACAAGTTAATTGCATCAATGGGCAGTGTCGACAAAATAATATCGACAACGAGAAGGGGCATGCATGAGCCGAGCAGATCCCCAATACATCAAATTGGCCAAATGTGACGCCCCGTGTCATTACCCCTAGGGTAATCACACTTAGGCACACGGATTACTATTCGTCTGCCCGGTAGAACACCGCTCCGACGAATAGCAAGCCATTTTATCAGAGTTGCGCAACAGAACAATAAGATAGAAACTGTACATCTTTGTTACAGTAGTAGCCACACAAGTCTAGGGTTCTTAATACAACTACTACACAAACAAAAAGGGAGCTTCTCCGCTTCTGGAGTCTGCTCTGGACTACCGCCCTCCTACTCGTCCCACGAGTCAAAGATGGATTCCATCTCGCTCAGGTCCTCGCCGCCGGTGCCTTCTCCTCCTGCTGCTGCATCGGTACCTGCAAGTCCTTCGTCCCACTCGGGATGGCTCCCGGCCGGACTAGGATCTAACAAAGGAGAATACTAACAAGGTTGAGTACAAAAGTACTCAGCAAGCATTAATAGCAAAAGATGCACTGCATGACTGATCTCTGGTTCTTATCACATATTCTAAAATCATCTCTTTCTGAAAATAAATCATTAAAACATTAGGTTGCATATTTTAAATACTGAAAATACTACTAGTCACTCGGAGAGAAGATAGACCCCCAGTGGTTCCCGTAGACTCCAATCCAGGAGACTGGCATGAATTCATGATTTGTATAGCACTGCGCAAGCTTGTACCACTTTACCCATAGCTATTCTGAGCTCTCTGTGAACTGGGTCCATCGCATTTCCTTTGATGCGACTTCGAGTTCAGAATACAGAACGTTTTCCAGGTTACATGATTAAGTCTCCACCCATTGTTTTCCGTCGGTGTCCTGAGCGCACCCAGTCCTCCACCGAGTTCCAACAATGTTGGTTGGGGCGGCTATCATCCGTGCCCAACACTCCACCTTGGGGCGGCTATCATCCGTGCCCAACACTCCCGTTGTGGAGAACATAATTACGTAAACAGGTAGCATTTTACGCTCGCCAAACGGGAAATGGTTGTACTGAATTCTGACATCGACCGAGTAAGAGTTTTGTTAGTCCTTATGTTATAACCATATGTAAAGGGGTCCCACCTCTTACCATCATCATCATCTCGTTTCCCCTGTCAGGGCCCCCTTTACCCACCTAGTAATTCTCATTCTCATCTCATCTCAGTTTTCTTATCTTTCTCATCATCTCAAACCAATTTGATTTTGAGAAATAGTTTTGATGCAATACATATATGATAGAGCAATATACGGTTTACATTTAACATAACTATATTTATGTTCAAGAGGATAGCTTGCCTTTGGAGTTGTAGGAAAGGTCGGCGATGACGAATCTCTGATCAGCTTCTCCTATCGGCACTGGTTTGCTTTCTGTAGCAAAGCGGTAGCACGAATAATATATAAATAAATACTTAGTTGAGTTTGAGTGATAGTAGCTGTATAAAATGCTAATACGACTCCTATGTTAGCCAAATTTTAATTTAATAAAACTTTTCGGAACCAAACCCGGTTAGCACTCTTCTGCTAAAAATCGTTCTACGACTGACTCGCTTTACAGCCGCGACTGCCTAGCTCACGCCCTAACGCTCGACAAACACTACCACTTAGGCTAAACTGGTTCTTAATTTTCTATACTCAAAAACCACACAACTAATTTTAACCCTAATCTCTAATCAACCGACTAACCTACTCGGCTAATCACTTCTAACCCTAAACTAACCCCTTCCTTAATCTACCCCCTAACCTAACCCCCTTCCCCCCCCCTCTCTCTCTCTCACTTCCACACCTCGGCGCCGACGCCTCTCACCCTCTCTAACCCGACTCCCCTCTGCCTCAAACCCTCACCTCTCCCTCTCACTCTCTCGCGTCTCTCCCTCTCTCCTGGATCCCCCGCCATCGCCTCCGGCCTGCTCGCGCCGCCTCCGGCGCTGCTCCTGCGCCTCCTCCTCGTCTGCGCCGCCTCCTCGCTCGGCTCGCCTCCTTCTTCGCTGGCGCCAAGGCCGGCGCCGCTGCCGTCGCTGCGTAGCCTCTACTACCTCCGCGCCTCACCGGTCGCTCCGCTCCCGGCCGGCTCGGCGCCTCCTCCGCTCCGACCTAACTCGGCGCGGCCCGCCCTGCACACCACCACTTCGGTGCCCTAGGTCGCTCGCCCGACCCGGCCCTACGCGGCTCGACCTGGCGCGCTCTCTCTACCTCGCCTCCTCCGGTCGGCTCGGCGCTGGCCCAGCCGTCTCTAGCTTCTCGGCCACCTGGCCCGACTTCGGCTCGGCCTCGTACGCCGGCCGGCCACCTTGGCTCCCAGATCTGGCCCGCCCGGTCATCGGTAACCCATGGTAACACTACTCCCTAACCCTCTCGCTGCGAGATGGAAAAGATCGAGAGCTATATCGATGCTCTTGACATCCGGTGATGTGTGGATGATGAGCAATGCAAACCGATGTCTTTGGGGTTTACCTCTTGATGGATCTAAGTTTGGGAGAGGGATGGCGATCTTGGCTTGGTGGTGCTCTCCCTTCTCTTCGCTCCTGGTTTGCTGGATGCGGCGGTGAAATTTGGCTCGTTCTTCTTTGCTGGTGGCTCCTCCTCGCCCACAGGCTGCTTTCTTCTTCTTGGCTTGGCTGGGGATGCAGAGTTGAACCTCCTTCGGTTCTTGCCTCTGATGGCTGTGGAATGGAATGGATGGCTTGTGTTTGCTTTGTGAATCTGGGAAGTGGCTTCAGGGGGGAATGTATTGCTTGCTCTCGGGGAATGAATCTTTGGTGGCTCTTGGAAGGGAATGCACTTGCCGGGTTGTATTCTTTGGTTGGCTATCTTCTTTGGTGCTATACTGGGGAGATGCATTTGTGCTGGTTTTGAAGAGGGGATGCATTCTTCGCCGCCTGTTTGGGTTCGGCGGAGAGGGCCGCACTTCGTCTTCTTGGCTTTCGGGGAATGTATTTGGCTATCTTTGCCGCTTTGTTGGGATGTATCTGAAATTTCTTGGTACCGTGGTCGCTTGCTAGGGGAGATGCATTTGTGCTGCTTGGGGGGATGCATTGCTGGCTGGGGTTTGAGGCTCGGCCAGGGGAGCTGCACTGGTAATGTTGCTCTGGAATTGGTTGCTGCAGCCGGTGAAGCTTGACTGAGGGTGTGGTTACCGGGGGTTATGCACTGAGGGTTCATATTTAGGGTTTGGCAAATGCGAACAGTGGGTGTTTGGGTTCTAATAATGCCGGATGAGGAGACCCACAGAAGTGACAGATGCCGAAGGATCTTGGGTGGTCTGGATACCTGGACGATCAAGGGGCCGACTAACTCCGGTTGGTCTGGGAATCTTGATTGCCAAGGGACCGACTACTCAGGGTACTCCGGATACTCTACTGCACTTCGGAAAATCTGACGGTCACTTTCTAAACTCTAACTTCTATTCACTACTGCTCACAATAATACTCTCACTACGATTACTAACCGATTGCTGATTTTCTTGACGAGCGAGGAAAACGGGTCGCGAGGTGGCTCTACGGACAGGCGCTCAAAGACAAGGCGACGAGGAAACTGCTACTACAGACGGCAAGAAGAGAAGACGACTAGGGTTTTAATTACTCGCTACCAATAACATTGCAAATGCTTGTAAAACAAATGTTGTAAAATCTTTTTGATGCAATGAAATGGAAATGTTTTATGTTAACAAATATGCAAATGATGCGGGTTGTCACATCCTCCCCCCCTTGGAAAAATTTCGTCCCCGAAATTGCAATCTCTTCGGAGGGGGTTTTTGGACTAGGCTCGCGTAGTGCTTCTTCCTTTTTCCATGAAGCTTCGCTGACGGGTGATCTTTCTACTGTATTTCTCTTGGGCAAATCTTCTGGTTCCTTAACTGACGGGTTCCTGTCAGACTTTTTGGTGGATGCTTGCGGGGACACGCCATCTATACTTACTTGGAGAGCAGATGACTATTCCAATCAGCGGGTTCACTCCTAAGGATTTTTCAAAAAATTCAGAATTTACAAGGTTCTTCACTAGCAATGCAGAAGATAAAAAGGAGTGGGTTCTTCCAACGTTGAAAAGAATATTACCCGGGGAGAGTGGAAGTAATAACGTACCCGTTATTACACCTGATGCTTCTCAAACCTGTTTGGCGGCCATGTGTGATAGGCGTGCCGGTTCTCCTCTTCCAGCTTCCTTCGTGACGAGTTGGTTGTCTTCAGTCTGCTTCATATAGGTGATTTGCGGTGGTGCTGGAGTAGGTGGTCTTGGCCTAAATGCTGGTTGTGGTGGGGTTCCAAATGTCCTCCGGGGATTGGGGCAATCAATCTTACGATGACCAAGCTGTCCACAATTGAAGCATGCACCTATTTCCCTCAGACAATCCTTCGTCATGTGGCTTCCTCTACACTTTCCACATCGAATTGCTATGGGTACTGGTTGCTGCTAGGTTACTGGGGTCTGAAAAGGTGGGTTGAAGGGTTGCTGCTGAGGTGGTCCATATCTTGGTGGCGGTTGCTGCGACACAAAGGGATGACGTCTAGGAGCAGATGAAGAATGGTGATCGGTTTTGGCCTTCTTCCTTCGCTCTTCGGTGAGGTTGGAGTATTCATTCTCCAGAATTATGGCTCTGTTGACTAGGTCTTGGAATTCTGTTGACTAGGTCTTGGAATTCAGTGAGTTTGTGGATAGATAGGAGCATCTTCAGATATGGCTGCATTCCATCTAGGAATTTCTCTATTTTCTTCTCCTCGGTGTCGACATCAGCTGGAGCGTAGCGGGAAAGATCGTTGAACTGACTTAAATATTCCACCATCTTTTTCCCGCCTTGAGTTAGAGCTCTAAATTCCCGTTTCTTTAATTCCATCCTTCCCGTAGGCACATGTGTTTCGGTGAAACGCACCTTGAACTCAGCCCAAGTGATGGGTTGCTCACTGACACGATTGCGGTTGTAGTTAAGCCACGGTAGTCTTTGGTCCGGTCAAGCTGGTGTGACGATACCGTACTTTCTCGCATCCGAGCATCCCATCAGATCCAACTTCTTTTCTATCTCCACCAACCAATCACTCGCGTCCAGTGGATCAGTAGCTTTAGCAAAAGTGGTAGGGTGAGTTTGGAGAAAATCACCCAGACCTCCAAACTCACCCAGACTAACCCCACGGGTTGGTTGAGAGGTAGTAGGTGCTACTCGAGTTAATAGAGCTTTCATAAAACGGTTTTGGTTCTCCTGGGCTTCTTTTCTGGAGTTCTCTAAGAATATGAGTACATCAGCCATTATGCCTAGGGGATCTGTTGCTCGTGGGTGGTCATTGGTGGTTCTGGGATGGTAGTGGCTTGAGGTTGATCAGGTGCTGACTCATTGGGGTTCACTGCTGGATCCTGTGTGGATTGTCCATGCGGCAGGAGTCCCAGTCTCAGTCCCAATTCACGGTCTTCACTTCCTTGGCCTTCCATCTTCTTTAACAGCGGTTGGGGTAGAGATGGAGGTATTACACTTATCTGGTAGAAGATTAACCGCGGGTGAGTTGGATTATGACATGCACAGATAATCAAATAACACCAAGAAACAATGAGATGCAAAAGATCCAAACCCTATACTAGCTGAGTCTTTCGTGCTCAGTCACGCTTGAGATCTCGTTCTCAAGACCGCCCAAATCCACGTGTTTGGGGATGCTCGAGCTTGCCTCTGAGTGCGAACCTATGCTACCCTGGATCCACGCGCCCAGGCACGCTCGAGATCTGGCTCGAGTCCACCCAAATCACATATTTGGGACTGCTCAGGGTTCATCCTGAGTACGCCCAGGATTTCACTCCTGGGTACGCCAGAGCTACACGCTCGGAGTGCCACGAACCACTCGTTCGGAAAATCTGATGTGCAGAAGTGAGATAAGACACCTTGATATAGAAGAAGAGGTAAAGAAGCTAACGAGTATGGTCCAGACTTGTCCAAAATTGGAAAAGCAGGTCCATACCAGAGTTCTACTCCATGCCTCTAGTCCAGGCACTAGGCTCTAAACCTTATGGTACTGCACCCACAGCCTATATTTTCTATTCTAGGTTGAGCTGGAATCTAACCATCTACTCGCAGAAGACAACTACACCGATCATATGACAACAATGCATTCCCCGCACTTTCTCGAAAGAAGAACTAACTTAAAGATGGTTCTGCGTTAGCAGGAATGTCACTTTAAGAAAAGGTAAGCTTTTCAACATAATATATTTTTTTGAAAGAGGGCGGTTTGGAATAGAAATTGAAATGAAGGCAAGGATTAATAAAATATTTAGTGCAATATAGCAAGCAAGAAGGGCATACTTAAGGTATTGCTACAGTTTCTATTTTATTAGCGTGGCCCGATCTTATTGCTCTGATACCATCTGTGACGCCCCGTGTCATTACCCCTAGGGTAATCACACTTAGGCACACGGATTACTATTCCTCTGCCCGGTAGAATACCGCTCCGACGAATAGCAAGCCATTTTATCAGAGTTGCGCAGCAGAATAATAAGATAGAAACTGTACATCTTTATTACAGTAGTAGCCACACAAGGCTAGGGTTCTTAATACAACTACTACACAAACAAAAAGGGAGCTTCTCCGCTTCTGGAGTCTGCTCTGGACTACCGCCCTCCTACTCGTCCCACGAGTCAAAGATGGCTTCCATCTCGCTCAGGTCCTCGCCGCCGGTGCCTTCTCCTCCTGCTGCTGCATCGGTACCTGCAAGTCCTTCGTCCCACTCGGGATGGCTCCCGGCCGGACTAGGATCTAACAAAGGAGAATACTAACAAGGTTGAGTACAAAAGTACTCAGCAAGCATTAATAGCAAAAGATGCACTGCATGACTGATCTCTGGTTCTTATCACATATTCTAAAATCATCTCTTTCTGAAAATAAATCATTAAAACATTAGGTTGCATATTTTAAATCTGAAAATACTACTAGTCACTCGGAGAGAAGATAGACCCCCAGTGGTTCCCGTAGACTCCAATCCAGGAGACTGGCATGAATTCATGATTTGTATAGCACTGCGCAGGCTTGTACCACTTTACCCATAGCTATTCTGAGCTCTCTGTGAACTGGGTCCATCGCATTTCCTTTGATGCGACTTCGAGTTCAGAATACAGAACGTTTTCCAGGTTACATGATTAAGTCTCCACCCATTGTTTTCCGTCGGTGTCTGGCGCACCGGTCCTCCACCGAGTTCCAACAATGTTGGTTGGGGCGGCTATCATCCGTGCCCAACACTCCACCTTGGGGCGGCTATCATCCGTGCCCAACACTCCCGTTGTGGAGAACATAATTACGTAAACAGGTAGAATTTTACGCCACAAACGGGAAATGGTTGCATCGAATTTCTGACATCCGACCGAGTAAGAGTTTTGTTAGTCCTTATGTTATAACCATATGTAAAGGGTCCCACCTCTTACCATCATCATCATCTCGTTTCCCTGTCGGGGCCCCTTTACCCACCTAGTAATTCTCATTCTCATCTCATCTCGGTTTTCTTATCTTTCTCATCATCTCAAACCAATTTGATTTTGAGAAATAGTTTTGATGCAATACATATATGATAGAGCAATATACGGTTTACATTTAACATAACTATATTTATGTTCAAGAGGATAGCTTGCCTTTGGAGTTGTAGGAAAGGTCGGCGATGACGAATCTCTGATCAGCTTCTCCTATCGACCGGTTTGGTTTGCTTTAGTAGCAAAGCGGTATACGAATAATATATAAATAAATACTTAGTTGAGTTTGAGTGATAGTAGCCGTATAAAATGCTAATACGACTCCTATGTTAGCCAAATTTTAATTTAATAAAACTTTTCGGAACCAAACCCGGTTAGCACTCTTCTGCTAAAAATCGTTCTACGACTGACTCGCTTTACAGCCGCGACTGCCTAGCTCACGCCCTAACGCTCGACAAACACTACCACTTAGGCTAAACTGGTTCTTAATTTTCTATACACAAAAACCACACAACTAATTTTAACCCTAATCTCTAATCAACCGACTAACCTACTCGGCTAATCACTTCTAACCCTAAACTAACCCCTTCCTTAATCTACCCCCTAACCTAACCCCCTTCCCCCCCCCCCTCTCTCTCACTTCCACCCCTCGGCGCCAACGCCTCTCACCCTCTCTAACCCGACTCCCCTCTGCCTCAAACCCTCACCTCTCCCTCTCACTCTCTCGCGTCTCTCCCTCTCTCCCTGGATCCCCCGCCGCCATCGCCTCCAGCCGCTGCTCCACCTCGGCGCCGCTCCTGCGCCTCCCTCGGTCTGCGCCGCCTCCTCGGCTACGGCTCCGCCTCCTTCTTCGCCGGCGGCGCCAAGGCTGGCGCCGCTGCGTCGCTGCGTAGCCTCTATTACCTCCGCCGCCTCCGGTCGCTCCGCCTCCGGCCGGCTCGGCGCCTCCTCGCTCCGACCTAACTCTGGCAGCGGTAAACCCAGCACACCACCACTTTCGGTGCCTAGGTGCTCGGCCGGCCCGACCCTCTACGCGGCTCGACCGAAGCGCTCTCTCTACCTCGCCTCCTCCGGTCGGCTCGGCGCTGGCCGCCGCTCTCAAGCTTCTCCGGCCACCACAGCGGCTCGGCTCGGCCTCGCCCGGCCACCTTGGCTCAGATCGCCCGGCCGGTCTCGGTAACCCATGGTAACACTACTCCCTAACCCTCTTGCTCTGAGATGGAAAAGATCGAGAGCTATATCGATGCTCTTGACATCCGGTGATGTGTGGATGATGAGCAATGCAAACCGATGTGCTGGGGTTTACCTCTTGATGGATCTAGTGGGAGAGGGATGGCGGTCTTGGCTTGGTGGTGCTCTCCTTCTCTTCTGCTCCTGGTCGCCTAGATGCTTTCGCTGGGTGGCTTCGATTCTTCTTGCTGGTGGCTCCTCCTCCGCCCAGGCTGCTGGCTGGGCTTTGGGCTCGGTGAGGATCTGAGTTGAACCTCCTTCGGTTCTTGCCTCTGATGGCTGTGGAATGGAATGGATGGCTTGTGTTTGCTTTGTGAATCTGGGAAGTGGCTTCAGGGGGGAATGTATTGCTTGCTCTGGGGAATGAATCTTGGAGCCGGCTTGGAAGGGGAATGCACTTGTCTGGCTCTTGCAAGGGAATGCACTTGTCTTCTTTGAGGATGCACTTCTTCGGGTATTCTTTGGTGGCTATCTTCTTGGTGCTATCTTTGGGAGATGCATTTGTCTTTGGTTTGGAAGAGGGATGCATTCTTCTTGCTTGATTTGGGTTCGGCCAGAGGGGTGCACTTGGTCTTCTTGGCTTCGGGGAATGTATTTCTTGGCTATCTTTGCTTTCTTTGTTGGGATGTATCTGAAATTTCTTGGCATACTGGTGGTGTGGGTGCTTTGCAAGGAGATGCATTTGTCTTTGCTTGGGGATGCATTCTTTGGTGGGGTTTGAGGCTCGGCCAGGAGCCTGACCGTAATGTTGCTCGAATTGGTTCTTGCACCGGTGAAGCTTGAGTGAGGTGTGGTTACTGGGGGTTATGAATCGAGGTTCATATTTAGGGTTTGGCAAATCTGAGCGATGGGTGTTTGGGTTCTAATAATGCCGGATGAGGAGACCCACGTAGTGACAGATCTTAGAAGGATCTTGGGTGGTCCGGATACGGGACGATCAAGGGCCGACTAACTCCGGTTGGTGCAGGAATCTTGATTGCCAAGGACCGACTACTCATGGTACTCGGATACTCTCTCGCACTTCGGAAATCGACGGCCACTTTCTAAACTCTAACTTCTATTCACTCTCGCTCACAAGAATACTCTCACTACGATTACTAAGCGATTCTTGATTTTCTTGTGAACGAGGAAAAGCGGGTCGCGAGGTGGCTCTACTGGACAAAGCGCTCAAAGACAAGGCGACGAGGAAACTGCTACTACAGACGGCAAGAAGAGAAGACGACTAGGGTTTTAATTACTCGCTACCAATAACATTGCAAATGCTTGTAACACAAATGTTGTAAAATCTTTTTGATGCAATGAAATGGAAATGTTTTATGTTAACAAATATGCAAATGATGCAGGTTGTCACACCAAAATCGGCCAAAAAAATCAATTTTGCTTACATTTGATCTTTTAAAATTTAAAATCAGAAAAGTTCATTTTTTTCCCCTGACAATTTCAGCCGAAATTTTAAATTTTTCAGCCAAACCGGCAACCGGTTTTTGAAACCCTGTACGGGATCCGATTCCGATTAAACGTTAGTTATTCGTTTGATCGGTCCGAGTGCACGCTGGATGAGACTAATCGCGATTGGTCGGCACTTCGTCAACTCCAGCTTCTCCGCGTAAATATGCATGGGCATGCAAGCGACAAAAAAATGTACCATCAAATTTAGCGTCACCCTAAAAAGACATGTGGCTGTACTAATCTCGAAGCTACTCGTAATACTCGAGAGCTTACCATGGCCTTCAGCATTACGTGGGGACGCCAGCTGCGGTGTCCATGCCTCCATGGAGAATTGGAGACCATGACCGCCTCAATCAGAGGCAATGTCCAAAGCTTCGTGATTGGCATGCCAAGGTGCCCCGCCCCGGTTGCTTTTTGCCGGTACAAGAGAGAGAGAGAGAGAGAGAGAGAGGATCTTGGAAGGGGGAGCTAGCACCCGCCGCCGTCGCCCGCGTCAGGAGGGGCAGATGCAGGACGTCGTGACGCTGCTGTGGCTGGCACCCGAGCTCAAGGAAGGCGCATCTAGGCGGAGGAAGCGATGCCGCCGCTGGATCTGGAAGCAGGGAGCCGCGCGGCCGCCGTATCTGTCGCGCTGCCACCAAACCGAGCTCGAGGGATCGATGAGGAAGCCGCCGCTGCCGGACCATGAAGGTTGTCGCCGTCTTGAGGTAGACGAAGCACTTTGTCGACGCCAACGCATCCGCCGTCGATGGGGTGACAGGAGAGAGGCGAGGGCAAACGCGACGGGAGAAGGCGAGCGCGGAAGCCGGAGCGCCAGCACCGGCACCGGCAAAGAGAAAAGGCCAGTGGTTCTCGTGGAGGGGAGGGGGAAGGAGATGGTTCCATGTTTTTTATTACGTGGTGGGACCGTTCTTGAAGTGAGGGGAGGAACTAAACGTTTGAGAGGAAAAGAAGTTGACATACGTGTGGATGTGGTGTAGTAATTCTTAACGCGGGCGGTGACAGGCCTCACTGTTGATGCCCTTAGAACGTATGACTGTCCCAGTTCCACCGAATGTTCTTTTCCACATCAAATGCAACTGAATTGCAGATGACTTTGATGTAGAAAAGAAAAGTGGTATTTGTAGATGTACCTGTATACATAAAATTAATCTAGAGAACAACAATATAGGAGCCACTTTTGCCAATAATGAAAATTAGTACGAGTGCAGTTCATGGAAAATGAGCTAAAATACTTTAGGGGCAAAGGTAATTTCCTCAAGATTAGGTGTCAGCTTGTCACCATCATCAATCATACCCTTACTCGAGAGTTTTCCGTAACAAAACAGCATGGTTACTGTAAGTGCTCTCTTAGCTCTCCACGCTGTACTTTTGCGTATTGTATATAGAGCTTTCGAGCCCTGCAGATGTAGGGTCAAATCCTCACGTTCCTTGACAGAAACACAGATACGGTAAAAGATTAACACACATTATTCCCATGACTGGTAGTTGCTAAGGTAAGGTTTGATTCAGTGCTGACGCTCTCAACATTCTCTTTCTTCATTGCAGTTCGCCAACGGGAGCTTCATTGAGCCACAAGAAATGGATGAAATCATACAGTTTAGCACTCACGCTTACCTGTTCAGGAGCACGCGGGGAGATGAGAGTGTAAGAAAAGATTAAAATGTCAAGGGTCGAATTAATAGCATATAGCTAAAGAGTAACAGGAGTACAGGACCTTGTAAGGTGTTGGATTCAACCTCCTCATGTGGTCTGGCCTCATACGGTCCAGATGACGCATGCACCGACTCCTGATTTCGTTGATGGACGGTAGCTCTTCCCGTGGTTTGGCTTCAGCATGACAACAGAATAAAGATTGACATCAACGATTTTTCTACTTGAATACTTGACAATACATCACCCATTCATCATTTCAAAATAAGCCACAACACATGTTTAGGCGATGTAAACATCATAATTTTCTCCAACGAACACTTCAATGTTGTTATAATAGCACACACTATACCTACTCGCAGAAACCCCCCTTTTTTTTGCGAGTTATAAACCCTATTTTATATTGGTTACGGTAATTAGTATCATGATGGCAATGACAACTAGTTACTTTGGTGATGTCAATATTTACAACTTGTCATATTTCCTGTTACTATACATTGACTAGGATAGTAGCAAGGTATTGCTATTGTCACCATTATTTCTAGGCACCTGGTTTTAGCAACTGCAACTATACCAACAAAAACAAGACAAAAGTCAGCGCACATTAGTTGTAGGCCTATAGCTGTCAGATTTCAGTGAATAAACTTCACAAAAGGGAATTAGGATGGCAAATGAAGTATACATATCCAGATCTAGTTATGAGATAGATAAGGTAGAGAATACTATGTAGAAGCTTAGCCTGCTTAGGATAATCATACATGAATTTCCAGGCCAGTAGCACTTCAATAACTCCTCAACATGCTGCGGAACAACATACGCTCTCTTTGATTCAATGAAAGGGTGACGACACAGGAGCCTCTCACCAACCTATGAAGGAACCCAAAAAATGACAAAACCCGTAAACATATATAAGATTAGCTACTAGAGATTTAAAAACTGAAGCAAGCAACAAGAACACTAATTACTTTGTTTCAACATTCTTTCATGCGAGCTTATTTCTTAAGTATAACGTGCATATTGTTTACCTTTGGGCCTGGCTCATCTTCTCCAGTAATTATATCAACCAAAGGAAAATCTTCTTTTCCGTACAACCTGTAGCATCGTTTTTTACATGGTATGGATACCTGGAGAAGAGAGCTACAGTTTCAGACAACTTTGTGATGCATCAAACACTGCTAAAGCTATTTTTGCTTTGAGGTACTAATGGCATACATACCTTTGTGACATCTTCAGAAAGTTTAATCCGAGGATGTTTGTTAATCTCAACTAATTTGAATACACAACCAAGTGCTGCTTGTGCATAGCATGTAACTAGGTAGGTACCAATGCCAAATGCATCTACCTCGTGGCCCTACATAAAAATGACAATAATCATGCACCAGGCCACCAACTATAGTGAAACTGGTAAAGTGAGATATACTGCAAGCAGATGCATATCCGTCATAGGCTTGTGCATCTGAACCTGTTTCTGCACAGCCATGTGAAGTGTTGGATTTAGCACAGCAAAGAATTTCATTAAGCAGAGAATGGTTTCCAGCAGCAGATTTAGTGCCACCAGCTACTCAGCTTATACCAGCTTTTTTTTATGCAAACCTTTTCTATTTTAATTTTTAGTCAGTTACCACATACCAGAACCAGCTGGGTCCTGTTTGCAATTAATATTGATCTACAAATTAGTTATACAAGCCGGTATACTGGTTTCGTAGAAATCAGTCAATTAATATTGTCAGAGACAATCAGATCACACAGAGAAATATACAGACTAAAATAATAGCCTGGACAGTACTATATCACCAAACATTTTTAATAGTTACTCTAAAGTACAGCTTACCTGCTTGTTCAAGGCATCAATTGTTTCTTCATTAAGATCATTGCTTGCCGTAATATTCATTTTTCCAAAGCCAACAACCCCAAATTCTTTTTCAATTGCATGGAAGAGCTTGCGGGTCTCAATAGACAAGTATGCTAAATCACCAGAGTCTAGCCTAATTCCAACCGCCTTATACCTGAAATGAAAAATGTTCACAAATACTTAACAGTAAGGCTTATCAATCACTAATACATCCAAATGCCAGCTAAATAAAAAATCTGGAGATCTAATTGATTTACAAAGTATCTGTGCATCACACCATTCTATTACCAGTGTGATAGGAAAGACAAATAAAGTCAGACCTATCAAGTAAATTAATCCGTTCTGAGATCCATTTGTCGTTGAAAATGAAATATCGAAGCAACAAACATTTCACATGCAAATTTGAAAAATCCTAAAGTTCAGCAGCACACAGAATCAAAATTCCTACAGTAATAGCAAAAACAATGCAATTAAGGCAACTAATTTCTCAAGCCAAGAGCTAAGGGACCATGGCGCCATGCGCTGGTATGGGTTCTTATGCCAAATATGATTATTAAAAAGATACTCCTGTTGATTCCAAATGTAAGTCGTTTTAGACTTCTCAACTCTTCTTCAAATGTAAGTCATTCTACAACTTCGAGGTACAATTACCTTATTTCTTCCTATTATACCCTCATTGAATGAATGCACATGTTCTCATGAATAAATGAGGCCTATCTCTCAACCTCTTCTTTCCAAGAGTGGAACATTAAAGTATATGAATAAATGAAGGGTACCAAGGTTATTTCTCTTACTACTTGATTTGTTATGGAGAAAGGTTCGGGGCTGCGCAGCAGGCGTGCAAACAGTACCTAGGATACTGTAGCAATAGCCAATAGGTGACAGTGCCCACCGGTGCTGTAGCACGTTATTTTCCATGCACACTGATTGGTTTCCTAAAATAAATAATAGTTAGTTAGGTAGATTATTTTGGAATTCCTTATCTATCTAGTTATTGTTAGGAATATGATATTATTTATTAGGAATGTTATTTTTAATAGTTGAAAGATTAGATTGGATTGATAAATTTCTTTATAGATTATTTCTTAGGCATTAAGTCGGATTGTCCATATAAAAGAGACAGCATGTATCTATTATCAATTCTCGGGATCAAAAAATGTAATTCTAGACCCTCTGTGTATTCTGCACTAGTCCAGGATCACGTTAGTGCATACAGTGTCAACATAGATGAATATCGACCCACACAAAACGAATAATAGCATAAACGATTAATTTGAATAACAAATAAGAGTTTTGACCTTATGGTCGAGTTTACATTTATTAAGCCTCGCTGGGCTAACAATAATTAAATAAGCAGCAGAACAAATAAATTTCAGCGGAATCCCATCAATTCACCACAAACAACCGACTGGGATCAAGACCTAACGATTAACACCTTCATATAACTCTTCCTCCAAGACAGGCGAAGACTCCTCCACTTCTGTTGATTGATTATAGCAAGCATGCGTATACAACCGTACTCGCGAGTTATACCACAGAATGCAATTTATAGATGATGGTTTATTCCAAACGAATGACTTCTGTGGTTATTTTACATAAAGCAGCATTTGCAATTGAATACAAATAATAGTTTGAAAAGCATGTTTAAAACAAATAAATAGTAGTTTAACAGCTGTTTTCACAAAGACACAAAGTCTAATCAAATTATTTCACATAGCCATATGACTTAGATCACACAGCTCTCTTCCCAAATGTTTTATTAAAATCTAACCCTCGTGTGAAATCTCCGAGCTAACACTCTGCAGAGGTTGTACACTTTACCCACAAGATATAACCAGTGTAGCTAGCACTAATCATAACAAAACCTTTCAGAAACTTCATCTCAAGCATTGACACTCCAGGTATGCTTTACAGTCGTCCAACCCATAAATAGTGCTTTCGTACGACACACACCGTTATACAGGGAAGCGGTGAACCGTTCCACTATGTGATCTACCTAGTAGTCCACACCTCCACCCATCACTGAGCTCCTAACCTATAACCTGAGTTATCAATATCAAGACTCCATAACTTACTAAGTTAGACCCGTCCCATCAGGCATGTGGTTGTATGAAAGGCCCAGTTCAATGGCGCACAAAGTTAAATTCTTAATTGACGAAGGCAAGACTTCCTATTTCTAACTATGCCTCAAAGATTATCATTCTCATTCACAAAGTTCCATCATATCACTTAGCATTCACCACTTGCTACAGTTCAAATCCTTTCTCACCCTGTTGGTTAAGTGCAACACATGTTATCACAAAGTAATAACAAATAGCACACAGTTTTCCACAAAGTTCCATAGTCACCTAGTCAAAATTATAATTGCAACTCAAATGATATGTGTGACTCGTAGCATGACTAAGTAATACTATTCGTCTAACCAACCCGCGTTGGTGTTATAATAATACCAACTAATAATTAACCAAGCTAGGGTGACAAAAGATCATGATAATACAATAAACAAGGTGGATATAAATAAATAGGATTAATAACAAACCCAAAAGCATTTAAATAAATACTTAAAAAAGAATGTCATACTTTGAATCAAAGCAGTTTTGAAAACTGGGTTCAACATGATCAAAAATATAACTTGCCTTGAAATAAATTCTGATACTGGTCTTGGTTTTGGTGAACTCCTTCAAAATTCCCCGAAGTATCAACGTCTACTCGCAAAAGAAAACAAAATAAATAAAAACAAAGAGAAAAACTAACTCCAAAAATTAAGTAAAAATCTCAGACAGATAGAGCTCGAATTTAGATGAATTTAGGAATTGAATGGGCTCAATCGAAGTTCGAATGAAGAAGATATGGCCTCTGGAAGTTCTAAATCTAAAGAAAATACGCAAAAAGGAATTCAAGTATTGTTCATCGAGCATTGTATATCAAGTATTGTTCATCAAGCACTGTATATCAAACACTGTTCATCGAGCACTGTATATCAAACACTGTTCATCGAGCATTGTATATCAACTACTGTTCATTGAGCACTGTACATATAGTATTGTTCATCACTTTCGACTACGCGTACTCGGAAGGAGTTTCGACCACATGGTCAAAAGGTTTCGACTGCATGGTTGTAGAAGGCTACGACTACCTGGTTGTGGAAGATTACGACTACATGGTCGTAGAAGATTCTACGGTCACGGGTTCACGGAACAGTGATCTGGCTGGTGGACCCCACACGGCATAGACACGGTGTATGGTGGACTGGGTTTACACCAGAAGGGATCTGGGTTAGAGTTGCGAGGTGCTGATGCGGTCGTGACCGGCAGAAACGCGGACGATACGAGTATACATGGCAGGTGAGGTACTAGACAAGGGTGCCCACAAGTTAATGTGGCACGACATTTGTGCTCACTAGTAGATGTGGCCGATCAGGTGGCACGACACGTCGACCAGACGACGGCGAGGCTTGGGTTAATCCGTCAACGGCGCACGGTGGCACTTCACCAGCGGTGGATGTGCGCACTGGATAGAACAGGTTATTGCGCACATACCGGTACTGGTATTGGCACGAAAGGTCGTCGTAGTTGGCCGGAATTGGCGAGGAAGCGGCGGAGCAGGTGCGTTTGTTGTCGGCGATAAACATTAGTGACGTCTCGTGGTCGTGAAGGGGGGCTGGAGATAGCTCTGGTGACGGCGAAGACGACGACGACAAGGCGACGAAGACGACGGCGCAATATGAAGAAAACGAGCGGTGGCGGCGGAAGCCCTAAAACTTCCAATGCGGTGGCGCTAAAGCTTGAGGGGTGCGGTGGCTTGGGGTTTCAAGATCAGGGCGAGAAGGCGAACCCAGGGGTCCTATTTATAGGCCTCGAGCGTACCGGATTTGGAAATCCCCAAATCGA
The DNA here is from genome assembly GCA_036346395.1 of Hsuehochloa calcarea. NCBI lineage: Eukaryota > Viridiplantae > Streptophyta > Magnoliopsida > Poales > Poaceae > Hsuehochloa > Hsuehochloa calcarea. The sequence continues at coordinate 2,949,967 of CM070597.1, forward strand.
GTTCGTTTAGGTCACGAGGTCGATTTCGAGTATGAAGAGGATACGGGATACTATTCGGTTGGATTCGTGTGCGGGAAGGTACGATGATTAAAAGGATAAGGTCGACGCAAGATTTTCTTGTTGGAGATCCGTTGTCGGACGGAGCTTCCAAGCGCGGCCATGGCGAACGCGGTCGAGACGTTGCGCAAGGTCGACGCAAGTTTAAGGCCAACAACGGACAGAAAGTCTTACTCAACAACTTAATTGTTGTCCATTGGAGCTTCGTTGATCCTTGTCTGTGTGACGCGACGTCACCACCGTATCCTCTCGTCAATATGGAGCCACCAAGGATTTCAACCGTGGCCACCACCGCAGCTCGAGGACAAGCTACCTCGCCGCGAGGGGTGTAATGTTATGGTCCAATATCCAGACGAAGTACTGCACGCACGTCACTGTAGCATCGCGTGGTACTGTAGCATCACGTATATTAGGCAGGATTTGTTATTTAGGAATCTATCTGTTGGGTGTTTGGTATTATCTATTAGTTAAGCAAGTTATTATTAGATTGGCTTGTTAGAGATAAGTTTCCTTATAGATTATTTCTTAGGAGTCAAGTCGGGTCGTCCCTATAAAAGGGATAGCATGTATCAATTATCAATCAAACAAAGAAATAAACAAAGTTAGTCTCTAAACGGTTGGCTAAAGATCAGAGCCTCCTTATTCGTCGGGAAGAGTCCCGTCCGAGCTTGAAGGGCGATCTCTCACCTCCCTAGCTAATCAGACCTCAGAGCCTCGCTACCTCGACAGGGAAGAGCCCTGCTGTCAGTTTAGATGAGGGCGAGTGTCCTACCCTCGGTCCTCGGACCCGTATCCAACATTTGGTATCAGAGCCAATCATTGCCCCTTCCACCATGTCGAGCAGTGAGGGTTTCAATTCCATGACAATCAGCGACATGTTGGGTCACATGATTGAGATGCTTGAAAAGATGCTTGGTGCTTCGGAGGAGGAGAGAAGCCACACTGGGAGCAAGGAATGTTCCACCAATCTGCTGGCCTTGACAGCAACCCCGCTGGCTACAACCTTGGCCAAGATGGAGTAGGAGGTGACGCCTGTCGTCGCCAACATGGCTGCACCGCCACTTCCGTCGCCTCCAAAACAAGAGCCCTGCTGGCGGTTAAATGAGGGCGAGTGTCCTACCCTCGGTCGGACTCGTACCGCAACAGTACCACAACATAATTCGTGCGCCAAAAGCAAAAGCTAAATGAGAAAACCATTTTATTTTGTTGTTATTCATCAGCTACAACTTCCCATGTAATAAAAGCAAGTTGGGCAAAGAAAAACAAGTATCAAGGAGAAGAGTTGAGGCAAAATTACCCCTTATCATTGAGGGCTAAAGCAACAGCACAGAAGTTTGGCACTCCGCTTCTCATAACCTAGCAATCACACATACTTAAATATTAGCTATGCTCAGAAAGAACTTGAGTTAATGAAATGATTTTGTCAAGGTCAGACCTGAAATATTTATCTCATAATTGTTAAAAGCCAAGGTTAAAAGTTAAAACATTTTAAATTCGACTTGGATAAAAATAATTACAGCAGCCGCAGAGGTGCAGATCTCACCATATCCAAGCTAGATGTCCATAATTTGATCCAAAACCAAATAAGAAGGAACATTAAACGAATCACAGGTCATTTTGAGCATGCGATAGAAAACAATGTTTTAGAGTTTGTTTGTGAAGAAATTATTACAGCATCCACAATGTTAGCCAGCTACGAAAAATTCATTAATAAGATCTACTTACATCATATGTGTCCACCAGGGCTAGGAAGGAATTTGGAAATGCCAATGCATATGACGTGAATGCAGCCAACTCACTTTGATTTGTTTCAAGACAGGAACCACGCAATGAGCTAGTATCCTGAGAATAACATAACGATATATTTCAGTGGTGAATAGTTCAACACAAATTACTAACTAGAAGTTCTACAGGTAAAAATTATAGAAATATTCTGTTGCCAACTTGCAGGCAGGAGAACATTCATGAATAACAGAATAAGTGCAAGCGAAAGCTTGCTCAAGCCACATATAGTATAGGCAAAACGATTAATTTGCATGGGTGACCATTGGAAAATGTTGATAGAGCAGCCTCAAATAGGAAGTGTGTCATGTTAAGAGTTGTATATACACACACACAGACATGGGTTACATGGGTTACATGGGCCTCAGGGGCTACAAGGGCCACATGGACCAAGAGAGAGAGAGAGATAGAATGTACAACTCTTAACATATCATAGGAGCAATGCTGACTCATAATTCAAAAATGAGCAGGTAGTCAAAATGTCAAATAGTTTCCAACTTTTTAAATGAAATAGCAGAGCTCATCTTGCCTTTTCAAAAAAGGAGTATACTATTTAGTCAGATAAGGCAAAATGATCCCGTAAAAAAATTTGAAGCAAAATGACATAATGGAGAACACTATTACCACTAAATGAGTATGGTGTTCAAAGTATGGGATGAGGGTTATTACTTCGACTTGACCAAGATAGGAAAAGAATATTATTAAGATTATAGCCCATGATTATGTAGTATGTATAATGTAAAGTGTAAAGGTAAGGTTTTATGTTTAACTATAACTAATTGCATAAAAGTTTAAATAAATGTTATGTTAAGGGTATTTGTGATATTTTCTATTGTTCTAGGGTTTAGTTTTGTGTTCCTTTGTAGCCCATTGGACTATTGCAATACAACCAACCTTACACATTTGCATCTCCCTCTCCATTTAACATTTTATCATAGCAAGGTTAGGGTTCTTTGTTCTTTGCAGGTGTCATGTGGCGCGGCACTAGGTTCTCTCCGCTCATCCTCCGCTGCCGCTGAGCAATCTCCTGGGGGTGGCCTCCTTCTAGCAGCAGCAGAAGAAGCACTCTGCTCCGAGTGCCACATGCGCCGTCGGGTGCTCCTAACGCCAGTTGTCTTCTTCGCCTTCGAGCCGACACCGGAAAAGCCAAAGCAAAAAACAGCAGTCTTCGAGCTCGATCCCGACGGATTCGTCGTTGCCTGGCCGTCTCTCGTCCAGATCCGGCATCATCGGCCGTCTCGAGCTCGATCCCGATCGCTACGCCACCGCTCGCCTTCTCTCGCATGATCGGCGGATCCATACGAGAGGAGGTTCTTAAAGCCGCCCGATGCCCGCCCGCCTCCTCCTCCTCTCACGCAATCCGCGATGCCCCAACGACGCGCGTGGCCGGATTTCTCGCGATCTCCTCGGCCGCCACGCGGCCCCGAGCTCGATCCGACGAACCGGGCTTCCTCTTCGTCGCCACCCTCGACGGATCCAACGTAGATCATCGCCGCCAACCTTATCCTCGCCGGATTTGGCGCAGCTCGTTCGTGGTGGTGACCCGCCCTCAGGTTCGGCGGCCCGCTTGGTCGCATCGCGCTCGTTCGCGGTGGTGAGACGGAAGGGAAACAGAAAGGCAGGTGCTTCGCGTCGCGTGGGTGGGTGCGGTGGGTTCCTCGTGTCTGCGTGCGCGGCGGCTGGATTGGTTTTTGCTTCAGCGTTGGTTTGGTTGGCCTCGTGGGGTGGAGACGAAGAGGTTGGGACTGGGAAGAGAGCCATATCTGGTTTATAACCAGATCTGACTGGCTTCTCTCCGGCTTCAGTATCTGCTTTGGCTTCTAAAGCTCTAGCTTCTTCCGCTGTTAAAGCTTCCTACTGTTAGCTATCCTTTGAGTCTTTTCTTTCTTCGTGTTGTTTCTTCCGTTGCATCCATCTAAGTCTGTAACACTCTATCTTTGAGTTCGTCTAAGCCATACGAGTCCATAAATTTATTGTCAGACAGTTGATTGCTTTGCAAGCCACAGTCTGTTCTCTTGGATCGAGAGTGGTGCTTTTCTTTCCCTTTTGCATGGCAGCAGTTGCCGCTCTTTTCTCCGAGCCGCTGCAGATCGTAGAAGTCGTTATGATGTCGCCGCTTCTCTATGAACCGCCGCCCCGAGCTTCTAAGGCCGTCGCGCTTCTTCTGCACTGTGTTGTCGTCGTCTTGGGCTTCGATCTGCAGCGTCATTCTTATATCTATTCCTCTTCGGCTTGATTTGACAGCTCTCTCTATTCCTGTTGATTTCATCATTTTCTTCGTCGTGTTGACGTGGTCGACTTTGCTCCCGCTTGCCTCTACTTTCTCAGCCCCAGCACCTTATACTTTATGGGCTATCGCATGACCCCGGATGGGAGATCTTTTGATGCTCAACATATTTTCCAAGAGTTGTACGCTACGACGAGATTATCAAAACTCGGACTTCGGATTTTCCCTATTGTAGTGTGAACCCTTTCCAAATGCAATACTATTGCATATGTCTTGCATTTGATGAGGGGTAAGGTATTTGTGGTATTTCCTATTGTTCTAAGGTTTAGTCTTGTGTCCCTTTGTACTCTATATATTGCATATTAGGCTACTGCAATACAACCAACCTTTCTCATTTACAACTCCCTCTCCATCTAACAAGCTCAAACTTCAACTAGCCACCTCTTAACCTGGCAGGTCGCATGAGATAACAAGAACTATATGAAGTTCATTTACTAAAACATAGCATTTAAAGTGGTAGTGTTGAAGACCAGCTTCGACAAATGGTCAAATTGGGAAAACATCTATAAGACTCCATTAACATGCCTGACAGGTCGCATGAGATAACAAGAACTATATGAAGTTCATTTACTTCGACAAATGGTTAAATTGGGAAAACAAGACTCCATTAACATGAGCAAAGGAATTACAACAAGGGCTGGTTTTTTTATCACACCTGAATTCTGATCAGCCAATTCTGCACCAGAGAAACAAAGTCTTCACATTTGTTTGAACCATCAGAACTAGGAAGTGTTTTATCAATAATTTCATCAAGACCCTACAGACAGATAATACATTAGAGCAGAAAACCACTGGTATAAAATATATCTAGTTTCTCACCCAGAACAAATATTCAATGATAATAGTAGCAAGGCTCATGATGTACAACATCTCATTTGTCACTACGCTGAATTTGATCCCTGACTGCACCTTGTACATTTGCCTGATGGACATTTTTTTTCAAATGACCGACTCCATTGCATCTTGGTTGGGTGAACACTATGAAAGTATACTAGCCAAATGTTATAGTTATCTATTTGATGAGCACAACAGGCCTTAGCTTCATTAGCCAAATATAGATAATTTTTCTTTCACACTATTTGCATTTAAATATCAATGTGGCGCTTGACTAATCATCTGGCTTGATGAACGAAGTATGTCCATCTAGGTAGTCAATGCAATCTGACTAGGAAACTTTGGCCCAAACATGCAAATCTATCTGGATGGACTCGTCCTTTTTCAAGCTATGAATGGTTGGTCCAAGCTGGAATTGCGCAAATGGGGAAGAGAGGACCTAAAGAACAAAGCAAGCTTGCACTATCTGAATGATGATAAACAAAATCTATGTCAAATATCTTACTAAAGAAATATCAGATATACCTACAAATACAGAATAATTAGGACAAGAATGATGTTCCTAATATTGGCAAACGACAAAATTCAAATGAATTACAAATATCAGAAGCATTATTCATGAACAAAGCAAAGCCTGAAAGAAGAAAGGGACCACTAACCAGGAAAGAGCTCACAAATGCATGTGAATGAGTCCCACGTATTGGTATCCCAAACAACCTTCCTGCTGCAACATTGCTGTTCATGTAGGAAAAGTATGTCAGATTATTATTGTTATGATGCACTTTTCTTTGAATTGTTAGAGATATATGTATAGTTTGTTATTCCCCATTGTTACGAGGGGTTATTTGCATATTTACCTCATGTACTTTCTCTATATATATTGGCCCTTTGACCACCTGGAAATATAAGTTACTATTCCTAACATGGTAACAGGCCCATTAGGTTACCTCTCCGGACGTAACTCGTCCTCCTCAGCCACCGCCACGGCTTCCTCTCGCCGCCACCGGATCCAGCCACCGCTCTCGCCAGATCGCCAAGCCTCCAGCTACCGCTCGGTCGGCCGCCCGCGCGACGCCGCTCTCTCACCGTCGCCGATCCGTCGCCGCCGCCGCCGTCTCGTCGGCGTGGCCGCCAGTCGCCTGACGCCTCAGTGCGCCGCCGGTCGACGCCTCAGACCGCGGCCGCTGATGCCGCCTCGTCGCCGTCGCCGACCGTCGCGCCCGCTTCGAATCTCCTTCTCCGCGCTGCCGCTGCTGATGCTCGGTTCGCCGCCAGTCGCTGAGCCTCAGTGTCGCCGCTTCGGTCGGCCGCCGCCGCCTGACGCCGCGTCGCCGTCGCCGACGCCGTCAGCGTGCCGCCATTATCCTCGCCCATCGCCGCCGCCACGATCGGCAGGGAAACCTAATCCCTCTGCGTGTGCGCGTCCGAATCGGGCGGCCGGTTAAAAAGCAAGTCGTTGATCGCGGCGGAAAAAAAACCGTTGTTCTAACCGCCGCGCCGTCCAGCGCCGCCTGTTAGACTTCGTTGTCTTGGTCACCGCGCCGTCCAACGCCGCCTACCTATGGGCACCGTTTCCCTCCCTCGCTGCCCGGTGATCTTCGATGGTGTTAATTACACTAACTTTGTATCTCACATGCGCATCCACATGCGTGGTTTTCGTCTCTGGGGCGTCCTCTGACGATGTCACCTGCCCGCCTTGCCCTAATCCTCCGACGGAGCCTACACCTGTCGCACTGCTCCCGACAGCCGATAAGGATGCTACTGAGGCCGCTCGCCTTGCTGATGATGCAGCTGCCTCTGCCTACCAAGAGGCTCTGGATTCCTACACGGATCGACTGACCGCCTACATTCAGTGATACGATAACGACGCTCGAGCGGCTGCTGTCTTCACCGCCAGTGTCCAACCTCAGTTCTCTTCTGAGGTTGTGGGACTCTCTTCGGCTTTCCGGATGTGGACTCACCTTCGTCAGCGCTACGAGCCCTCTGGTGATGCCCTCTACCTGTCCGTGGTCCGCCAGGAGCACTCTCTTGGCAGGTGATGCTATCGTTGGCGCTTTTACGCTCAAAGCTCTGTATGCGGTGTCACCGACTCTCTCGCGACCGCCGGGCCGCCGCTCTGTCCGTCTTGCTGGCTATACGTCCGACTGAGTTTCAGCAGATCTACGATTTCCTTACTCGCGCCGCCCCGAGTTCGAGCGGCCCCCTCGCACGCCACCCTCGTGTCTCTCCTGGAGGTTCTTATTGAGATACGTGCAGAGGAGACTCGTCTGAGTGGTGCTGGTCTGATGACACTCCCCTCCGTGCTAGCCACTCGACCACCTGCTACACCGACTGCTCCACGCTTCAGCACACTGCCTCATCCAGCGGCTTCCACAGGTGGTGGTCGTCGTACTTCATCTGGCGGTGGCCGTCCTCACTGCTCCTATTGCGACAAGGTCGGCCACAATGAGTCCCAGTGCTATAAGAAGCAGCGGCATCTTTCACGTCGTCCTTCTACCAGCACTGGCACTGGTGCTTCTACATCGACGTTTACATCGACTTCACCATTGTTTCTCATCGAGCATGAGATAGCGGACTTGGCCTTTGCTTGCCGCTTTAGGTTCTCCTCGACGGAGTTCTGCGAGTTACGCATCGACCTACACATCGGTACCTCCTCGTGGATTCTTGATTAGGAGCATCTTTTCACATGACTTCGATTCTTCCTCTGTCTTTCATTACACCTCTTGATTCTCCGTCGGTGTTCTTCTGGCGATGGTACCCTCTTTCGTCTGCAGTCGAGGACCTCTTAGCAACTCATCTTTTATGTTCCTTCATTGCTCATGTTCCTCGCCTAACCATGCAGCTTCTTTCTGCTGGGCAGATTACTACCTTAGTTGTCGGGTCATTCTTGACTCTGATTCTTGTTGTATTCAGGACCGCCACACAGGGGCTCTGGTTGATTCTAACCCTCGGTGCCTTGACTCACAGCGTCTCTGGGAGCTTGACTGGCTTCACCTTCCTTCCGCTGCCATCATCGCTGCCAGTCTCTCCGCTTCTGCCACCCCGTCTACCAGCTCTTTCCAGCAGTGGCATCACCGTCTTGGTCATCTGTGTGGATCTTGTCTATCGTCTTTAGTTTGTCGTGGTCTTCTGGGGCCTGTCTCAGGAGACGTGTCTTTAGATTGTCAGGGTTGTAAGTTAGGGAAACAGATTCAGCTTCCCTATTCTCATAGTGAGTCAGTGTCTCAGCGTTCTTTTGATCTTGTTCATTCAGATGTTTGGGGTCCGACTCCCTTCATTTCGAAGGGGGGTTATCGATATTATATCATATTTATAGATGATTTCTCTCGCCACTCTTGGATATATTTTGACTTCTCGTAGTGAGGCCTTGTCTATCTATAAACAATTTGCCACTATGGTTCGCACACAGTTCTCCACTCATATTCGTGTCTTTGGTGCTGACTCTGCTGGCGAGTACCTCTCTCGTTACCTGCGCAGCTTTCTTGCTAAGCAGGGCACTCTCGCTCAGTTCCCTTGTCCTGGTGCTCATGCTCGAATGGTGTCATTGGCGCAAGCATCGTCACCTCCTTAAGACGGCTCATAATCGATGATTGCCTCTATTCCGCCTCGCTTTTGGTGAGATCGCTTCCACTCGCCACCTATCTCGTCAACATTCATCCCTCTTCTGCTCTTCAGAGTGAGATCCCTGTTGAGCGTCTCTGTGGTCTTCTTCCAGACTACCCTACCCTTCGTCTGTTTGGCTGCGTTTGCTACGTTCTCCTCGCACCTCGAGAACGCACCAAACTAACTGTTCAGTCTGTTGAGTGTGTTTTTACGGGATCTGATGTCGAGCACAAGGGCTATCGGTCTTTGGGACCTCGTTGGTCGACGGACGCGGATTTGTCGGGATGTGACTTTTGACGAGTCTCGTCCCCTTCTACCCACGCCCCGCCTCCAGCCGGTTTCCTCTGTGGAGTCCGTCTTTTTTTTACTTTTCTAGATACACCCATCTCTGTCTTGCCCTCGTCCACCTGTCCCACTGAGCCTCCACATATACCTCCTGAGGCCTCTCCGCCGTTGTCGCCGCCTGCTTCGTCTCCTGCGGTTCCTCCCACTCTCTTCTACACTCGTCAACCTCGTATTGAGGATCTTCCAGATGAGCCATCTTCTCCTGATGCTCCATTTTCCCCTGATGGGTCGTCATCTCCTCGCTACGCTCTCCACGATCGTCAGTCGATCCAGCCTCCTGCCCGTTTTAGTTTTACTGGTGCAGCTACCCATGAGCATGTCTCCTACCGGGATGTTGTTACTCACCCTAAGTGGCAGCATGCCATAGCCGAGGAGATTGCTGCCCTCGAGCGTACTGGTACTTTGGATCTTGTTCTCTTTCCATCTCAATCTCGTCCCATCACGTGTAAGTGGGTCTATAAGATTAAGACTCTCTGATAGCTCTCTTGAGCGCTATAAGGCGCGTCTTGTTGATCGTGGCTTCCAGCAGGAGTATGGTCGTGACTACGACGAGACTTTTGCTCCTGTGGCCCACATGACCACTGTCCGCACTCATCTTTCGGTGGCGTCTATTCGCCACTGGTCTGTTCTCAGCTTAATGTCAAGAATACATTTCTTAATGGCAAGTTGCGTGAGGAGGTCTACATGCATCTGCCACCTGGGTATTCTATTCCTGAGGGCATGGTCTGTCGTCTTCGTCCCTCTCTATGGCCTTAAACAAGCCCCTCGTGCTTGGTTTGAGCGCTTCTCCTCTGTGGTCACTACTGCTGGATTCTCAGCTAGTGATCATAATCCTACGCTCTTTGTCCACACTTCGTCTCGTGGTCGGGCTCTTCTTCTGTATGTTGATGATATGATCATCATCGGAGATGATTCTGAGTACATTACCTTTGCCAAGGTTCGTCTGAGTGAGTAATTCCTTATGTCGGATCTTGGTCCTCTTCGTTACTTCCTTAGGATTGAGGTTACTTCCACTCCAGATAGTTTCTTTATGTCCCAAGAGAAGTATATTCAGGATCTTCTTGATCGCGCCTCTCTCACTGATCAGCGTACTGTTGAGACTCCCATGGAGCTCAATGTTCATCTCCGGCCCTCTGATGGCGAGCCTCTTTCTAATCCGACTCGCTATCGTCATCTTGTTGGGAGTCTTGTCTACCTTGTTGTTACTCGTCCGGATATCACTTATCCAGTCCACATTCTGAGTCAATTCGTCTCTGCTCCCACTCAGGTCCACTACATCCACCTTCTTCGAGTTCTGCAATACCTTCGTGGGACTATCTATCGCCGTCTCTTTTTTCCGCACTCCAGCTCGTTACAGCTTCAGGCTTATTCGGATGCTACTTGGGCCAACGATCCCTCTGATCGTCGGTCTATCTCTGCTTACTGTATTTTTCTTGGTGGTTCTCTCATTGACTGGAAGACGAAGAAACAGACTGCAGTATCCCGTTCGAGTGCAGAGGCTGAGTTGCAAGCTATGGCTCTCTTGACAGCAGAGATTACTTGGCTACGGTGGTTACTTGAGGATTTTGGTATTTCTGTCACTACACCGACTCACATCTTGTCAGACAGTACAGGTGCTATCAGTATTGCTCGTGACCCTGTGAAGCATGAGTTCACCAAGCATATTGGTGTTGATGCTTCCTTCATGGGGTCTTGTGTGCATGATCAGGTAATTGCTCCTCAATATGTGCTTTCCGAGTTTCAGATAGCGGATTTCTCCACGAAGGCCCAGACTCGAGCACAACACGGCATCTATCTCTCCAAACTACTCAGTGATGTTGATCCACCATGAGTTTGAGGGTGTTAGAGATATATGTATAGTTTGTTATTCCCCATTGTTATGAGGGGTTATTTGCATATTTACCTCCTGTACTTTCTCTATATATATTAGACCTTTGGCCTCCTGGAAATATAAGTTGTTATTCCTAACATGAATAAGCATTGAAGGGTCTTCACTCTTCACATCAAAGTTGGTTCAAGTATACAAATATCGAGTAAGAAGGCAGCCAAGTAAGAATATTTATCATCTAATAATCGTTCAACATAGATTTTAAATTGCATAGTCTTGCCTAAGAAACCAAATATTACTATTCTAGATAATTAATGATAGGCTACATCACTAGCAGAACTAATTCAAAGCTATGTGGACAAATACCCACGAGTGTGCAGAAAATAATCTATAAAGTTACGAACAAGTTAAGTAACAAAAAAAAATTGAAGGCCATACAGAAGTCAGAACATACAGAATAGTGCAGCTACTGTAGTGTGTTCATTGTGTGAGCAGACCATACCTTGTTGCATCAAATCCTCCCATATAAGAATATCTTGATGCACTGATTCCTCCATCAGGGCCCTGATAGACGAGTGTTTGACTGTTTGTAAGTTCATGCAGAGGTTAAGGATGAAAAGAAGCAAAAGAAAGCGAAAGTAAGACCCACTTGAGCCCGTCGAAGTCCAAATTCAAGTAAATTCTTCGACTTTCCTGCTACAAGTCGGTGCCTTGCAGCATTTGTGGTAACCAACGAAGCATAATTGACCAGACTTAAAAATGGAGTCTCAAGAAGTTGGACAACCTGGACAAAAATCAAAATCTCAATGTTTAGGAATACTGGAATCGCAATGCATGTTAAACTAAAAATCAATCTGCGAGAGTTACCGCTACGAATTTTATTTGCTAACTTACTCCTGGTACTTACTGCAGCAGGTCCCTCAATTCTCATCAGTGGAACCTTAGGGAACACAACAGAACCCTCATGGATAGCATAAACCTCAACATCTGAGCAGTCAATTGAAATGAGGTACTCGAAGAAGCCATCCTATCAAAAGAAGAAGAAAAAACATACATTAGTAGTTGCCAGAAAACATGAAAAGAATTATCTAAAAAAGAAATGTATGTAGTTAAGCGTATTAGTGACAACTACAATTGTTTTGTGGGTTTTTGTTTTGCTCATGGGCGTGTGGGTGGATGGGTTCAGGAAGCATTCACAACTCGCAAGGCTCCCCCTGGTACCCTCCTCCCTCCACTTGTATGCGCATTCAACTCGATTATACCCATTCTGCCATTCATGCCCGAGCATGAGCTGTACAGAATGCACAAATTACAATAAAAAACCCAGGTTTTTCTACAAGATTGGCATTCCCACCTCACATGTGGGCATGGCAGACCGCAAGAATCTGATTTCCTCCTCTGTTAACTTGAAGTTTGCGATGAACCTTATACACTCTTCAAGGCCACCAAAGATGGTGAACTCGCCACCAAAGGGATTTTTCCGAAAGTAAAGATCAAAGCTGAAAACATTGAAGTTCACAGTAAATATCAACAGGTGCAAAAGCACAGGATTCAATTAGAAAACTGACAAGTGGAAGAACTGCAACAGTACCATACAATATCATATTGGATAATTAGACCAAACTAGCATGTAAGTTACAATCTTGCAAACCTATACTACATTTCCAAGTAGGGCCTAGAGAAACTGTTGGACTTAGTGCAGAAGGTCGCCCTCATCCAAATGACTAGCTTAATGATTCAGCAGCCTTGTAACTATCGAACGTTTAGAGTGATTCTTTAAACGGTAGAAGCCCACCATTTGTCCACATATCACAGTACATAATGAGTGATAGTGATGTACATGATGCACTTAAACAAGCTTGAGTATTGAGATAAATATAATTCATAATTGTGAATTTGTGATTAAGTAGGCTAGACTTGTGCTTGACTGCTTATATGCAAATTAACCTTCAAAAAGAAAATGAATCTAGTGAGTTCTTAGCATTACTAGACTATAATGGGAATTTAGTTAAAATAATTGAAACCTTTCGTTAGGGGAACCATTATCTAGGATTTGCCTTAGGAGCCCAACAAATATGAAGATATCTATAAACCTAAACCCTTAAGCAAACACTCTGGATAGATGAAATTATGCCAATTCTGCACAGTAATAGTGAAGAAAATCATCAAGTTTAACATGCATACTGTTAAGGGTAGTAGTGTAATGTGTGGTAGAAGTGTAATAGTCGTGTAAGTGTTAGGTCCTTAGGGGTAGTTATGTAACTGCAGTCTAGTCTAAGGTTTCTCTTGTACACTATATATTGCCTCTTAGGCTCTTGTAATACAACTAAGAATTCAGCTCTCATTCCTCTCTTCTTCCAAAATCTAACATGGTATCAGAGCCTAGATCCAAACTCTATCCTCCATCTTCTCCCACCGCTCCCGGCCTCGGGAGGAGCAACTCTACTCCCAGGGGCAGCACCCAATCTCGTTTTTATCTTTAACATATCATTAGTTCTTAGTGTAAGTAGCAGCAGTCGCAAGCAGCAAGCAGTCGGTCTTCATCTTTCTTCAAGCAGCAAAGCCATTCATTCTCTCCTCTCGCTAGCAGCCACTGCTCCTCAGTCCTTCCCTGGGCTCACCGTCCACCCCCATCTTCTCCGCCGGATCCCGTCGCCTCCGAAGCTCCGCCTTCTACCTCAAGGAGGCCCTCCTCCTCGCGCTCGCCAACGGCCTCATCACCACCGGATCCAGTCTGCGAAGGCCCACCTGGCCACCGACTCCACCTCGCGTGGCCACCGAAGGGCCACCGGGTCCACCTCGTCATGCCCTCGCGCGCCCGCCCTCAACGTCGGAGCTCTCCACATCGCACGTCGCCAGATCTGTCGCCGTTGTCGCTTCTTCGCCATCTTTGGCTCAATCCGTCCGCCGGTGTGACGGGATCCGGCGGATCGAACCTGGATTCGTCAGCGCTGACATCCTCCTTGTCCGATGCTTGTCGTCGGTCGTATCCTCGTTGTCGATGCCACGATACATCACCGTCGGCCACGGATCTCAGCGGATCCAGCTGGCCTCACCATCGAGGGATCCGAGCCGGCGGAGCCCACCTCGACGCCATTGGTGTGTGACATATCTCTCTACTCCTATCGGTTTCAACATCTCCACATTAAGACATGCGTGTGTGAAGAGTCGAGAGACTCAAGAGTTGCATGCTTCGACGACATCTTTAAGCCCGGACTTCGAATTTATCTTTTATTTTAGTGTTGTGCTCCTCAAACTCAATGCTATTGCATACACATTGAGTTTGAGTGAGAGTGTTAAGGGTAGTAGTGTAATGTGTGGTAGAAGTATAATAGTTATGTAAGTGTTTGGGGTAGTTATGTAATTGTAGTCTAGTCTGGGGTTTCTCTTGTACACTATATATTTCCCCTTGGGCTCTTGTAATACAACTAAGAATTCAGCCCTCATTCCTCTCTTCTCCAAAATCTAACACATACATACATGCCACACACGATTATATGCACAAAAAAGGGTATCCTCACAAAAAAAAATACACCTCCCTTTTGCACATTAAAGCCAAATCACCAAATGGAGCTCAAAGTTACTTAAAAATACATGAATTAGTTCAACATCCTTAATTCCTCAGAAGAGCTGCGAACAATTTCACAAATACTATGCTCCAAACTCGACATGGAACCGAATTGATCCTTCCAAGCTAGTCTAAAGCACAGAGCTTCTGTTTGCAACTGCAATTTGGCATTGTTCAAGCTCATGTGAGTAGGTGGGCTCACACCTAAAGGGATTTTATGGAAGTAAAAATCAAGACTGAAACCAATTGAAGTTCACAACGATCACCAATGGCTAGGGAGATCAATTTTAAGCATGGCAAGAAGAAAGCTTCGGTTCCTACATATATCCCTATATTGTATATCATGCCAAAGGAACAGTACTAAGTTACAATCTCGCCAGTCTATACTGTTTTCCCAGATTAAATAGGATACTGTGTTGTCTACTTGGCTTTACTACACAGTTATGAAAAATTATGACAAACCATTTCCCTTAAATCTATAGCATTTGTGCATTTATTATGGCACACCAGCAACAAACGTTAAATTACATGTAAGTCTCCTCAAAGATCGAATTATGTTCGATTTAACCTCCGAAAGTAGTATGCTTCCAAATTCCAATGACTGAGTGCTTACTGCTTAGTATGGCTTGGTTATAGGAAGTGTGCTTACTGCTTAATATGGCTTGGTTATAGGGAAGTATTGTCTCAGATTACCCTTATGCTACATCAAATATGATGATATCTAGATACCTAAACCCTTGAGAGAGAGAAACTCAGCAAAATGAATTGAATGGTCAAATTACCTAACAGAGCCCACACTTGCTCGGAATTGAGCATAAGCTAGCCCAAAATCATCACATATAGCTCGAATTCGGACACGATCTCACAAAACCCAGACCCAAAACTCCAAAACAACACACGGTTAGGCCTCTCCCACGCCCATTCGAGTAGGGGCCAAACCGATCATTCCCTCCCCGACTGGTCCTAAATCATCACTCACTAGTCACTCCATCATTGGAGCTTTAAGAGTAAACGGATTCAACTTATCGAGCGGTACAGAGAGGGGGGAGGGGGGAGGCAGGGAGGAATCGGGGGGTTAGGGTTCTGACACGCCGCGGTCGAGGTGCTTGCCGGCCTTCCAGTAGGCGTAGGCCATGGTGAACTGGTAGAGGTCGGTGAGCAGCGGAGTGACCATCGGGTTCGTCGGCCGCGGCACCCCATCTCCGCGCGCGGCCCCGTTCACCTCCGCCGCCGCGGCCATTTTTTTGGGGTGACGGTGTGCGCGTGCGTGCGTCCGGGAGAGGCGAGGTAGTGAAGAGGTGGGTGGGTGGAGTTGAGGAGAGAAGAGGTGTGAGGCCTGGTGGACTTACAATTTGGGCCCTAGCACCGGGCTAGGGCTATGAAATTTTTAATGGGCCGGATCGTGTCAGGACCTTCTCAGTATCAGCCGGGCTAAATCTAACTTGGGCTTTCACGCTGGGCTGACTTGGATGCGTAAAAAACATCACCTTTATAGATAGATGGGAGACTCAAACCATGTATGCAATCTACTCCCTACTCCCGTCGTCGCATGCAACGGTGGCGCCCAGCCGGCGGCGGTTACGTGGACGAGACAGCAGCTGGAGAGGCTGGTGCGCAGCGAGCACGGCAGCAGCTGGGACGCCATTGCCGCCGTCTTCGGTGACCGGCAATAGTCGCCGGGGTGAGACACGCATCACGGAGGCGCCGGGGTTGCAGACGCCGCGCGAGTGGGGCATGCGGGAGACTGTTGCAGCGGCGCCGCCGGCAGTGTGGTGGCCATCAAGGCCGATGGTTCCCCATCAACCGACAGCGCACACGGCCGACCGTCGAGAACGGAAAGACGAAGCGGATCGGAACAAGTACGTGATGTGGTACGTCTATACTGTTTTTTTTTTCTCAGTTCTTCTGGCTAGGCCTTTAGTTTTTTTTTCCCTCTTAACTAGGGTTACTGTGCATTGGTTCTAAGCACAAGCTTCAGCTAGCTCCTAATTTGACTTCGGCTGTTCCAAAGTTTGCTTCTTTGGTATCCCTCAATTCTAAATATAAGTTGTTTTGGGACATTAACACGATATCTAGTATATGACACTTTGACCATCGATTTTTTTATATAAAAAATACATATATATGTTTCTTCCAATAAAAATAAGTATACATTACGAAAGTACATTCAACGGTGGATATATTAATACCAATTTTATATTGTCAATCTTAGCAATTCCTTATATATCTGGAATCGGATGTAGTATTAAGTTGATCATTGTTTGCCTTTAACTAGGGCTATTGTGCATTGATTGGTTCTAAGCATGATTAACAAACCAGCCAATGAAATTCCTTGTCATTCTCATTATGTTCTCCCCTGATCAATTAAACGCGGCAAATTCCTGGATTGGCTTGAAGAGATGGAGATGCATGGGAGGGGCGCACTGGAACAGGACGTCGAGCGAGTTTGTAAAGACAAGACGGCCTCGCAGATCGCCAACCATTTCCAGAAATTTTGCGAACGACAGAAGAAGCCCCCGAGCGGAAGAGGAAGAGCATACACGGCATCTCCCGTCACAATTATATCGTGGTCGAACAAGAACAAATAATATGAGATAGGACGAGGAGAGAAGAAGAAACCGTCTTGCAGGTCTATATGTTTCTTATAGGTGGTTTTCTTGTTGCTATTGTATTTATGCCATCTATATCCCACAAGTTTTGTGGGTCATTTTGTGTACAAATTAGACAACTTATAACTCATTGTATGACTTGTCTTTGGTTTTGTCTATAAATGATATAGATATAGCAGCCGTCTATATCATTGTACATACTCTTAGTGTTAATTACATGCAAGCAGTTGTTTGTTGATTCTTGGCAACCGATGCAAATTGTAAGACCTATTTTGATTAGGTAAAAAAGAGTTTCAAAGGGATTATAGGCCAAGAAAGCTAGTGAGGAAAAAATGTATAATTAATATATTCGCCTGGTATATATTTTTCCGGCTTTAATTTGTGATAAATAAATATCGATAGAGAGAAGTATGTTTTGTTCCGTGTGTTTATGCATGTGGGCATCTGAATAATTGTTCATGTCAGATTCGCCAAGTGAAACATCATGAGAGAATTGAAGCTGCTAGCAATGCAATGGCTTGGTTGTATGCATGATGTTTTAGTGCGTCTTAGATGACAACAGTTGAAAGAAGAAACAGTTCAAGTAACCATCATGCTACTGAGTGGTCTGCTTACCGTTGATTGCTGCGCCGACGATGGGTTACATCTTACTGACGTACAACCAGCACCAACCTGCGTGCACATCCGGTCACTTCCTCCTTTCCCCGTGATCACACTCTCATCCGATTCAGTTTCCCAGCAAAATCGTGATCCTGGTGTCAAATTTCAGCACTGAAATCATTCGTTTCTTTATGTCGCACGGCATGTGTAGTAGCGCTACTGTAGAATGGGATCCAAATTAATCATCCGGTGTCGGAGACGCCGCCTCTTGCAATCCCGATATCAGCATTACCGCGCAAGATCATCCTGCACGGCCGGTTCCAGTCCGAATTCAGAACCTATGTTGCATACTGATCTGAATTCTCAAATCACAAGAACTATGCATACTAGCTCATTGCTCTGGCCTTCAGAATTCTCTCAACAAGTCAAGATTGCTCGGCGCGACCGAACAACGATACATTACCTCATCGGAACAAATAAGGAATCTGAATTTATATTAGCAGGCAGAGTCCTTAATTCCTCACTTTTACTCCCTCTTTTTACCCCCATTTTGCTCCATTTTACTTTTCCCCCCATTAAGAATGTAGTACTAGGCAATCTGCACATTAATTTTTACTTCCGGGACACCTGAAAATTAACACAACGGTAGGCTTAGAAACCCACAATTATTGAGCTTGGAAACAGAGTGGCTTACTGGCTCGTGGTGGACCAAGTGGCTTGAGAGCAGGAAAGCAACGCTCCCTGAACGCCTTATCTGTCGTTTCCTCTGTTCCCGAACGTTTGAGACCACTACACACACATGCGGTCACATGCATGCTAGCTTAACTCCCAAACAAACATGTGATCCTTCTTCTTTTTCTCTCTGTCTCTCTCCAAGACAAAAGAAAGAAATGTAGAATTCTGACAGGAGACAAACGAGGCAACAGTGGCAGCAACAGAAGAGGAGGAACGCGCAACTTTGCTTTCTCTCTCTGTCTCTCTTCAAGACAAAAGAAAGAATTGTTGCCAGATCTGAATTCTGACAGGAGACAAACGAGGCAACAGTGGCAGCAACAGAAGATGAGGAACGTGCAACTTTGCTCACTCCAGTCCAGTTGCACTTCTGGTGCCATCGTGCTTCATCTTCATGCCCCTTTTCTCTCGTTGCCATCTTGCTGTCACTCGATTAATCTATCTATCTAGCCCTTCGCTTTGGCTAGAAGTAGTAGTGTTAAGTGAAGTGTTGCTTGCTCAGTCAGAGCTCAGAAGGTTCCATTCTTTTACGTTTGAGATCGTGATTACAGCGCGAAGATCTCGCGGCTGTGCTGTGCTGTGCTTCCACGAGTTTGCTTGCAGAGAGTGGTGGATTTGTTTAATTGGTTAATGTGCGTGATGATTGGAACATGATGACCAACTTGTAGAGAAAGAGAATCTGCTATCATGTTAACTGTTAAATAAGAGAGGAGGAGAAAAGGTGGCACCAGCATTACCCCCTCTGTCGTAATTGTACTACAGTTCTTTAGAATGATACGCTAAGGGAAATATTCCACGCTATAGTTGTACGATCACATTTTTTAGTGCTCTGTTGTGATTTATGATAATTAATTTATATTTATAAAGGGCTAGCAAGCTATAAACACATTTTTTTAAAGGAAAAGAGGATAGATTGGTGGAATTGGCTTACAGTCATACCTGTAGTCCCGTACTGTATATACAAGTTCTTCAATGTATTCATTGTGTATTGTTGAAATCTTTAAAAAGTAACATGCATAGTGAGTGGCATAAGTATACGTATGGCATAAGTATACACATGACAGTCGCTGTACCAATGCTTAATTGTCCAGGACAATGCTTAATTTTTGCCCTAGTTGCTTCGTTTTGACTCGAGGCTACTTCAACCATGCATGGCTCCGCTATTTATAATGCACATGGCTATTGTTCACTGCTGGCTCTGTTCCGAATCTTCTCGTTGGTATGTTACTGTTCCAATCACTGCACTATTTATACTGTAAATACAATGTCCCCCGTTTCAGTAATCAGTAGTAGTAGCAGCAAGCCAGCCGCATTGAAGCGCCTGAATCACAGTAACAGCCGCGCGAGCTTCAGAAAGACAGAAACCCACGTTGACAAAACCCAAACCCTTTGTCCGCGCTTGGTGTCGGTAGAGCTGGGAATTGGGTCCTGTTTTTTCGGGTTGGTCCAAAGTTCGATCGGCACGGCACGATCTAAACATGACATAGCACGAACAGTGGGTCGGACTGGGTCTGAGAATACGGTCTGTTTGGCGGCACGGCATAGTTAGTTGGGCCGTGTTTAGACCGGCACAGCACGAAATAGGTCCAACCTTTCCGTTATAGTATAATCCCTCCCTCGGCCTGGCTCAATCACTCCTCCACATCGGCCTGACCCAACCAATCACCCCCTTCTGCCACCCGGTCTGACACAACATCCCTCCCGGCCTCCCCCAACCCCCATCCCCAACCCTTTCCCCCGAACCACGGCTCCCAAATTCCCAATCCCTAATCATATTCGCTGATTCCCCTCCCTCCATCTCCAACTGTCTCCCAACCCACGCGTCGTCGATCATCTCCCTTCCTCCCCACGCACCGCTGGCCGCCCCTCTCTCCATCTCCCTCTCCCTCTCCCTCCCCACGTGCCGCCGCCCTCCCTCTCCCTCCCCATGCGTCGCCGCCCTCCACCCTCCCTCCAGCCACCTCCTCGTCGCCGTCCTTCTCACCCCCTTCGCAAGTGCGCAGCGCGGCCGAGGTGGGCGGAATTCTTCATCGGCATCCAAGAGGAGGAGGAGGCTATGGCGAGGGGAGCAGGCGTAGATGGCGCACTGGTGTCTTTGTTTTCCTGGGCGACGGCGACGACTGTCGTCTTCCCAGGCGTCTATAGTTACTTAGGGTTGGGCTTGGGCCAGCACGGCACGATCCCAACACGGCGGATTTTGGCCCGTGCTTGGGCCTAACCAGAGGCAAGGTGGGTCGGCATGGCATGACAAGGTGGGGTGGCCGGGCCGAACCGGCATGACACGACGTGGTTCGGCATGGTGGTGCGTATGTCGCGCGACGCAAGACGCCCAATGCCCACCACTAGTGCCAGGGTGCACATGCGCACGCAGGCCAATGCAGCTTTTGTGCAGTTATGACACAGTTAATTTGGCCTCATAATGAATACAGACGCTATTCGTAACATGGTATCAGAGTGTACCTAGGTTTTTCAAGCCGTCGCTGGCGTTTTCTTCCATCGCGCCATCGCCGACTCTCCCGTCGACTCGCTTTGTCGTTCTTTGCCTCTACCGATCCGGATTTCCGTCGGAACTTCATCGCGCACCAATCGAAGCCGCGCTCGACTCCTTGCACCGCCACCGGATCCTTGAAGACCGCCACCTGTTGCCACTCAGCGCCTCCATCCCGGACTCAGGCAACCGTCCCCGCCGCCGTCTCCGAGAGCCATCGCCGGTGTCGCCGGTCCTCTCGGGCGGTTCGCCTCGCCAGCCGTCTGGATCTCCACCCGGTGTCGGCACCGCCTAATCCGGCCAGGCCGCCTCCCAAGGTAGTTAGCCGCTCCTCCACACGAGGCCGCCGCCACCGTTTCCGCTTGTGCCCGCCGGAGATCCACTCGTTGCCGGAGCCACCCGTCGCCAGCGCGTCGCCTTCGCCAGTCCCATCGCCGCCGCTAGAGCAGCAGCAAGGGGGGACCCTAGTTCCCCCGTGCGCTCTTTTGGTTTGTAGGCCGAGCGACAGTCTTCGGTTGTTTTAACCGAGCCAGCCCGATAAGAAGCCAATCAAAAAAAATCAGTACGCCGTTTTAACGGCCCATCATCCAGCGCCGCTTGTTAGACTTCGTTGTCTTAGTCACCACCACTACTGCAAAAAGGATAATACTGGACGCCTCATCACAGATGGTTGCCAAAATTATCTATATTAAATACAATCATGAACAGTTTTGGTTTAGCGACCATCTTTGTTACTGACTGCGCTAAAAACTGTATATAAATAAGTAATATCACAGACGGTTCGTGTTGAAAACCGTCTGTGAAATATCACGGACGGTTCTGAACAAGAACCGTATGTGATACTACTAAATTCACATACGGTTATTTATTGGAACCGTCTGTAATTAGAAACAACATATTAGCCAATTATGACCACTCCTGGTTGGGTCAGATTGATCTTTTAAAGTAGTAGAATTGAAGTTGATTTCCCTACAGAAGAAAGCAGAAGATATGTAATCTGGTAAAAACCTTTATCTGTATCATGTGTAACTTCACTGTCTTGACGTGTAACTTCTGATCAACAGAAGAATGCAGAAGTACTTCACGTGATCGATCGATCGGAAGTTACATATCATAGACTGTGAAGTGCTCACCTGATCGTAGGGATATGATCTTCTACCATTTTTCATAGACCAAATTGACTTTTCGACCACCTAAATTGAAGCAGTCCATCGATCATCCATGGATTTTGTTCTTCCATGTACGGTGGTCGAAAAGTCAATTTGTTCCGTGAATTTTGTCTTACTAGCTAGCTAGAAGGGTAACGATCGAGATGAAAACTTTAAGAAGAAATGGAAGTAAGAAAAGATAAAAAGTTTGTGAGTGATTTTTTCTTAGTTCTGTGCGCCCTTCTCAAGGTCATTTGTAGGCTTAATTAACAACTTGTGATAGGATTAAATTAACGAATAAAGACGAAAGTCTAACGGATATGATTTAACTTGTGATAGGATTAAATTAACGAATAAAGACGAAAGTCTAACGGATATGATTTATTAGAATCTGTTCCTAATAAATCGTTGGTAACCAAAGCATCACCATCTTTTCGGGGATTGTTTTTCATAAATACAGTTGACACTCCTTTTCCTATGTTTATAACTGAAGCTAGAGAGCTCATTATAGACGGTTTTTTTAATAAGAACCGTTTGTGATTACACACTTCACATATGGTTTTTAAATATAATCGTCTATGATAATTCAATCTTTCGACTCCTGTGCGATACGTCTCTTCGTCTCACGCATCGATGTTATGTACGATGCATCTCTTCGACGTTTTACAAGAATGATCATCACGCGCCATGGTGAGCATGCATGGTATTGGTGAGCACGTGGAGCATGACGGCGAGGACCAAGGCGAGGAGATCGGCAATCGCCATCGCTTTTCCTCACGATGTCGTTGTCCACATTGTCGGCCTCGTGGCCGCGAGCTCTCCTTAGCCCATTGCTGACCTCTACAGCCTACGAGACACATACGTATTTTATTCTTTTGTTTTTGGTAGGTCTGAAGGAGTCATATTCTGTTTGGTTTTTGTCAATTTCCGAAGATGACTGGAGCGTATCATATCCTAGTTAATTGTCTAATTCCTCTGAAAATCTATAAAAAGAGAAAAAAAAATCAAAAAAGTCGTATCAATTGATACAACGCAAAATAATCTCGTGTTGATTTCATTTTATGTCCAATATCAATCCAGTTCTGAACTAAATTTTACTAGCAACAACGACCTTAATTTGGCCTAGCTTTTAATTTTTCTCTTATAGAGTCATTCTTGTATTAAGATTCTATTGTCTTGAATTTTATAGTTGCAATGCCTTATACAAGGCGTCCAAGGAGCGTGGCGTGGGGTGGCACATGGCGCTGGAGTGGGAGGAGGTGATGAAATGGTGGGACTACAAGCGCTACCTCGTCGTCGTCAACCACCTGGCCGGCGCCGGCAACCCGGTGGCCTGCTTCATCGTCGGCCTTGCGCTTGTCTTCGTGCCCCAATACATGGAGCGCGACCTCGTGTTCCTTGAATGGGCAGCTGTCACCGGCCACAAGGTCGCGGCCTACGTGCTCGGCCTCCTTCTTTACATGGCCAGCGAGACGCGCAACGTTGGGAAGCACTACATTAGCCAAGTCAAGGGCGAGTTAGCTGGCGGCGGGTGTGAGACGGCCAAGAGGACCAACCAGGAGTGCAGGCGGTGCTGGAGGCTCGCTGCGGACATAGTCCAGGAGGCGGCGTGGAAGAAGATGGTCGGGCCGCTGGGCCGGGTGTGGGCGTTGTTGGATGATGGCCACCTGTGCACGAGCACCGGTTGCGGTGTGATGGAAGGGTGGGATTATTAGGCATGAGTATGCCAAGTTCTTTATAAAGGTGTCGAACTACTTGCCGTAAAATTATCGATTTTAGCATAGTTTTAGCAAATATGCATATATAATTCTTTACTAATATGTGAATGTGTCATATGTACTTCTGATTTTGCATTTACGTATGAATATTATAACAGACGATTCTATTATGGATCCGTCTGTGATGTGAGTTCATATCACAGACGGTTCCATAATAGAACCGTCTGTGATATCTCTTTATTAATAGGAGCCCGCTAGGGTTTGCGCCCTAGCTCGTCACTCCCCAGTGCCCTTACTCTTGCCTGTTCCCCTCCCCACTCGAGTGCCCCTGACCTCGACGCCACCGCCCGAAGCCTCCTCCCTGACGATCGCCTCAAGTCGTGCCTTCTCCCCGACGTCGCACTTCTTCCCGTCGCCGCCGGTTGTGACACCACGATTCACTCCACAAGACACTCTTATATGATAAGAGTGTCTTATGCAATGTCACTGTCGTGACACAACTACGCTGACACCGTCGCGGCCGCCGACCTAATCGTGTGTGATACATAAGCTATCACGAACAGTTTCATCTGCAAATCGTCGGTGATAGTCATCTATCACAGACGGTTCTGAGTCAATAACCGTCTGTGGTGACCTCATGTCATTACTGACCCACAAACTCAGATGGCTCACAAAATCGTCTGTGATGGCACTTTTGAACCGTCTGTGAAGACCTTTTCTGTAGTAGTGCGCGTCGTCTAGCGCCGCCTACCAATGGGCACTGTTTTCGTTCCTCATTGTTCGGTGATCTTCGATGGTCTCAATTATCGGGACTGGTTTCAGCACATGCGTGGTCAGCGCCTTTGGGAGCTTCTTACCAGCGAGTTGCCTTGCCCACCTCGCCCTGCTCCACTTGCTGAGCCTGTGCTCCCGAAGACTACTTCCGAAGACGCTCGTAAGGAAGCATCTGATGCTTTTGAGGATACCATAGAGACATTTGAAACTCAGTATGCTGCCTACAAGATATGGATTGATGAGATGCCCGTGCATCTGCTATTCTGGTTGCTAGCATGGAGGTGTAATTCATTGGAGATGTGATTGGTTTGGCTTCAGCACAGTTGATGTCGACACATCTGCACAGCCGCTACGAGCCGTCTGGTGATTCCTTGTATCTTTCTGTTGTCCGTCAGGAGCAGTTGTTGCAGTAGGGAGATGTCACTATGGATGAGTTCTATGCCCAATTATATGCGGTATGGCGTTAGATTGACTCCTTGAGACTAGATGTTTGCCATACATGTTAGTACTGTCAGCGTCAGCAGTCTAACCTAGAGCTTTGTCCTATCTACGATTTCTTGAGCCGTCTCCGGGCTGAGTATGAGCACACTCGTGCTCAGTTGCTAGTACGCCACCCTCGTGTGACTCTATTGGAGGCCCTTGCATCTGTTTGTGTTGAGGAGATTCGTCTTTATGTTGTGGGTCTGCTGTTGTCATCGTCGTTTTGTTCGATTATGTTAGCTTCTACACCCGCTACGTCTCCAGCTACTCCTTCACCAGTGGTGCCTTCGCCAGTAACAGTTGTTATTGGTAGGGGACTACACTACACTTACTGCAACAAGGATGGACATGTACAACAGACCTGCTACAACAAGAAGAAGGATTTACGTCGTGGTGGCCGTCCTCCACAGGGAACTGGTGGTTCCTCCTCTCAGAGGAGCTCTGGTGCTTCTGATTCGGAGTTTCTCACATTGATGCGTTGCATGGGTGCTCTTGTACCATCTGGTTCTGTTGGTTCTGGTGAACAGTCTTCTAGTGAGAGACCAGCTTCTACTTCTTCCTCAGGTACATCCCCTTGGATTCTTGACTCTGGTGCTTCATTTCATATGACATCTGATTCCACTAGTCTCACTTCCATTCGTTCTTTAGGTGCTCCTATCACTGTTTAGACAGCAGATGGTACCTCTCTTTCTATCGCAGGACAAGACACTCTTTCGAATTCTTCTTTTCTTATTCATATTGTTTCTCATGTTTCCAAACTAATCATGCAACTCATATATGCCGATCAACTCATTGATCATGGTTGCCATGTTATTCTCGATTCTGTTTTTTTGTTGTGTTCAAGATCAACGAACGGGGACTCTGGTTGGTACTGGTCCTCGCCGCTATGACTCACAGCGTCTCTGGGAGCTTGACTGACTTCATCTTCCTTCCTCTGCCCCTGCCAGTCTTGTTGCCTCCACCCTCGCCGCCGCTTCTGCTGCATCCTCCACTGCGTCTTTTGCTCAGTGGCATCATCGTTTGAGACATCTCTGCGGGTCGTGTCATAATCACGATCATGCTCCTGCTGAAAACCACATATCACGAGACGAGCCTTGTAGCACTTAAGAGAACTATCAGAGTGAGTCTTAACCTTGTAGACCCACTTACACGTGATAGGAGTAACGCGCGCAGGAAGAGGGATAAGATCCCACGTGCTAGTATGCTCAAAGGCAACAATCTCCTCTACCATCGTATGCTACCACTCCTGATGAACAACATCACGATAAGAAGTCGGTTTGGCAAGAGCCGCTAAACAAAAGCGCGCAGGAGGCCGAATATACTGGTTATCACGAAGAGCATATCGAGGAGGAGAGACCAAGAAGATGAGCCATCAGAAGAAGATAGTGCATTAAAAGAATCCTCAACTCGCGGATAACGAGTGTAGTAGAGAGGATAAGAAGGAACAAGGCTAGGATGAGCCTCTGGAGAGTGTGGCGGTGGCAAAGGAGATGGTGAAGGAGGCACCGGAGAGGCCAAAAGTTATGATAGAGGTATGGTGACTATGGGGTGGCAGAAAATTCAGAAAAGAAAGTGGCTCGACAAAAGATGCTTTAGTGGTGGAAGGAGAAGGGTGAGGGTAGAAAGGATGAGACTCGTCAAAAGTGACGTTCCAAGAAACCTGCATTCGTCGGCCAACAGGATCCCAACAACGATATCCCTTATTTTCTCCCTTATGCTCAGCACTATAGCCTAGAAAAACACATTCCACGGATTGAGCGGTCAGCTTGGTGCGCTCACGAGGTACAAGAAGAACATATCACAAACACCTAAAGAGGCGAAGACTAGAATAATTAGAAGTCTTGCCACAGGGACGCTAAACTAGGATCCCACCCTGAAGAGCAGAAGAATGCTGAATATTAATCAGGAAAGTGACAGTAGAAACAACCTCAACTCAGAAGTGTAGTGGGACAGCAGAAGCAAGCATAAGAGCACGTGTTGTCTTAAGAAGATAACGATGTTTCCGTTCAGCCACACCGTTCTGGGCATAAGCTCCAGGGCAAGAAAACTGTGAGAGAGTGCACTGCTCAGCAAGAAAATCACGAAGGACTCTTGACAAGTATTCCCCAGTAGAATCAGACGTTGCAAAAGCAGCCATGCGACACAGCAGTGTGAGAAACTCCTGAAAATCAGAAGCACCAGAGCTCCTCTGAGAGGAGGAACCGCCAATGCCCTTTGGAGGATGGCCACGATGACATAAATCCTTCTTCTTCTTGTAGCAGAATTGCGTCACATGTCCATCCTTATTGCAATAGGTGCAGTGTAGTCCACTACCAACAGTAGCTAACACTGGTAAAGGAGGAGCTGGAGACATAGCGGGTGTAGAAACTGAAGGAGCTGCTAGAATCGAAGGAAACGACGGTGACAACAGCAAACCGGCAACACGAAGGTGAATCTTCTAAGCACGAACAACCGCAAGGGCCTCCAATAGAGTCACACAAAGGTGGCGTGCCAACAACTGAGCACGAGTCTGCTCATACTCAGTCCGACGATGGGTCAAGAAGTCGTAGATGCGACGAAGCTCCAGATGAGACTGCTGACGATGACAACGCTGACAAGTGTGGCAAACATCCAGTCCCAAAGAGTTAATCTAACGCCAAACCGCAGACAACTGAGCATAGAACTTGTCCACAGTGGCATCTCCTTGCTGCAGCGAGTGCCCCTAACGCACAATAGAAGGATACAAGGAATCACTAGACGACTCGTAGTGGTTGCACAGATGCTCCCACATCAACTGTGATGAGGCCAAGCCAACCACATCACCAATGAGATGCACTTCTATGCTAGCAACCATAATAGCAAAAGCATGGACACCATCATCAATCTATATCTTGTAGGCAGCATATTGAGTTTGAAAAGTCTCCATGGCATCCTCAAAAGCTGCAGATGCCTCTTGATGAGTATCTTTGGAAGCATCCTTCGAGGGCACAGGCTCAATAGGTGGAATAGGTCGAGACGGATAAGGCAGCTCGCCGGTGAGAAAATCTCAAATACGCTGACCACGTATGTGGACATGCATGTGCTGAAACTAGTCCTGATAATTAAGACCATCGAAAAGCATCGGGCAACGAGGAACATAAACAATGTCTGAAGATATTTTTTGAGAATAAACTATAGAACCACTGAAATCAAAACGTTGTTTATAACAAATTGAAACCAATACGGTTTCGATTCAATCATCGGGAGACCAGGCGGCTCCAACAGAGGTTCGACGGAGCGTGGCAACCAATGGCGATGAAGGCGGTGCTGAGCGACAGCCTGCCTCCCTCCTCCTCCACTCCAGCAGCCTCTGTCAGCAAGAGGCGGCGGTTTGAGACAAGCTTGGGCTCGGGCTCAAGGATCCAGCGGCACCGGCTTGGGCTTCAAGGATCCGTGGTCGTCCGATCTGCGAAGACGTGAATCCGGTGGCGGCGCAAGGAGTCGGGCTCAGGTTCGGGCGACGCTCGATGAAGACAACGGAGGGAGGCTGGGCGGCATCCTCCATGCGATGGTCGGACGATAGCCTCACACCCCCCTGTGATGACGGCAGATGCGATGAAGATCATACAAAAAATCCAGATCCAATACGGCGCGCCCGGCGCTGACGATTTAACGCCGCGAGGACGACAGGCGGCATCAACAAAGTTGGCGTGAGGGAATCGCCGAGGGCGAACTGGAGTAGAGCAATGGACGAGAGGTGGCAAAGGATAAAGTGTAGTCGACGATGGAGTGGTGGAGAAGAACACCCAAGCATCGCGCGGTGGAGAAAAAGAACCGCCGACAGCTTGAAAAACCTAGGTACGCTCTGATATCATGTTATGAATAACGCTTGTATTCGTCATGAGGCCAATGAGCCAATATATATACATTTACATATATGGCATATATGCAGATAACCACTTATACAACAGGGAAAATACACAGATAATAATGCATCTAACAATAGACGCCCCTTCGGAAGTTGAGGTGGGGGTCAAATTTGGGTGGATTTCGTTCGGGATTTCGGAATTCTGGGTGGATTTGGCCGAAATCGGTGCGGGGTTTCGGATTTCTCGGTTGATTTGGGCACGTGATATCTATGAGGACAAACCCCCCACCTTCAAGTGGAAGAAACAACACCACCTTCCGTGTGTAGATGATTTGAATGGCAGATTTGGAATTGGAGCCACTAGAAACCAAGTCAATCGGCACTTTAGACAAGCAAGGAGAAATGGAATTGGATATGTACCTCTTTGGGGAAAAGTGGCTTTGGTTTAGATGCACCATCATGCAGATTCAACATTGATCCATCAGAGAAAGACCTAAAAAAGATGGGTGTAAGTACTTCTGTTACAACTATGGATTCATTGATAAGTACTATGCATTCATTTGCTTCCTTACTTTCTTTGTTTTGTATGACAGACTGCAAAATACAACTACCTTACTAGGCCTACCAAGTTCTTTCGCCTCTTGAAGAATTATTTGTGGTCTCGCTCAAGCTGATGGTTCGCTTGCTCTAGACCAGTCCACTGTCAATGTTGCAAGTGACAGTGGTGGCAGTGAGAGCGTCAAGGAGTTGGAAACCTATTCATTGACAGTGGAAGATGGTGGTAATGATTTTGACACCATTGCTCGCAATAGTCCAACAATTGAAGGCCCCAATTCGAGCAAAAAGTGCAAGCGTATCAAAATCACCAGCCAAGAAGCAATTGAAGGATAAAGGAAGCCGCGGTAAAGCATCAAATGATGAGATGGCAGCTAGTATTGTGAGCCTTGCAGACTCTCTTGTATGTGCTAACCCTGCTGCCTCTGTTCAACAAAATGCACAATCAGACCCTAATGCTAATATTTGGAAGCGTATAGAAAATCTCACCATCACAGCAAAGGACAAGATCGACATTGCAACCTTTCTCGCCAAGCCAAAACAAGAACACTTCAGCGGTTACCCGAGCATTGCAAGTGATGTCACGTTCCAAGCTTGGGTCATCGACTACTTCGAACGCAAATATGGTGATAGGGGTGATTTTGACTCGGTCTGAAAATGTAATGTTAGCTGGTCGTACTTGGAAAGTAATGTGGTACTTTGTATTTTGCATGTGTACGTGAAACTTGATGCCCCTGTTGGTAGCTAGGTTCACATGGGTATTTTGTGTGTATGTAAAAATAGATGCTGTAGTAGCTGTTCCATGTGATTTCTGTTTTGCTTCCTGTTAGCTGTAGCCCAAGATCAGAACTGCTGTGATCTTTTAGATGTAATCCTGGACAGTGGGTAAGATGAGCACTGCTGTGATCCGGACAGTGGGTAAAATCTGCAATGGCCAATGTTTTATTTCTATTTTGCATGTGTACTAATGTGTATTGTGTTAGCGGTGCTATATTGCTTTGTAGTCCTGGACAGTTATATTGGGTAAGATCTGTATATTGTCCAATGTTTCATACTTTCATTACAGCTTGTAATGGCAATGGCCTAGTTTTTTTGGTCTAGGCAGTTCAGGTTACCTCAACAGTATTCACAGGATTTGTCATCGCTATGATAGCAGACTGGAAGCTCTCTTTGATCATCCTCTGTTCATTTTCTTGGTTCTATGATTTGAATGTCCGAAGATCTAGAATGTTCATTTTTTCTCACTGTCAAGCTAGAACTATGATTCTATGAAGTTTATGAAGTACGATCGAGTTTTGAATTTAATCAATAATGATAAGAAGCAACGTTCACTCTAGATAATTGTTTTTCATAACTTGCTAAGTCAGTGACAATGGATTCCTGGTTCTCCAGGTGATGTATGAAGACGCAAGTCAGGTGTTAGTGACAATGGATTGCTGGTTCTCCAGATGATGTATGAAGAAGCAAGTCAAGTGGCCACCGATGCAATCAGCAAGAGCAGGACTGTAGCTTCCTTTTGTGCTGAGAAAAGAGTTGTTTTTTCTTCTTCGGAATTTCTGATGTTCCTATTCAGTCTTTACAGACTTTCTTGGCTGGTAGAGTTAGCACATTCCTATCTTGGCTCCAATCCAAACAATAGACAATAACTCTACCAAAGTTTGGCAAATCGATTTGGCTCCAAACCAAACAACAGGGAACAAGATTACCAAACTTTGGCAATCTATTTTGGCTCCGATCCAAACACTCCAGTTTTACCAAATTTTTTGGTAATGCCTGGGTTTTGGTGACACCAAAATTTGGTAAGGTCCCTATTGGCTATCATCCAAACAGGCTCTATATCCAGAGTCCAGATCCCACGTTTCCCAGCAGATCTCACAGTAATCTTGAAACCATCACCATTCTCGATAATGAGTGAATGAATGAACTCGGAAGCGAAGCAAATACTTGTACCGAAAAAAAAACAGATGCATGGGGTACTCCAGTGCCCAACATGCACCACTGTAGCAACAGTACTCAATTTTACTGTTTGATGATTTTTTTTTCCTCCCCTGTTGCACTGCCGCTGTGGCACTTTATATGAGTCATTGGATTTCGATCGGACAGTTGAGAAATGATCCTAATGTACAGGACTATTCATTCATTATATGTATTTAGACCTCTAATATAAAGAATCCATTTCCGCGATTGGATGGCTCAGAAATGCTCCTCACTGCCACTGTAGCACTTGATCTAAGTTGTTGGATTTCGATCGAGTGGTTGAGAGATGTTCCTGATGCACTGGATTGTTCATACTCTGTATTTGGACCACCGATGCAAGGATCTATTTCGGTGGTTAGCTTCACACGAGAAGAGACGGAGAGAGCTAGGTACAGGCAGCCACGGTCCGACCGAATCGAATGAGAATTTTTAGCCGTATTGACGTGTTTTCACACCGTATGTACAGAAATGGTCATCCTGATTTTTTTTGTTGCAAATTTGGCCCCTGTTTGCACGGCCGCCGTGCAGTAGCCATTCTACGGCTGCCATGTGCCCCTGTCCACACGGCTACCGTGCGGTAGTGCCTGGGCCCGCCAAATGTACTCCATTAGGGTTAGGATTAGGATTAGGGTTAGGGTTTTGGGTGTTCGTAGGAATTTTAAAATATAGCAAACGACTTCAAAAAATTATAAAATTTTACATGGAGCCTCCCGACATAGTGTACTTACTTGTGTAAAATTTCTATAATTTTATTCAATCATGATTTTTCTCACATTTTCTTAAACATGTACTGTTTGTACGAATTTGTAATGTAGAAAATGAGCTCAAAAAATATAATTTTTTTAAGGCTCCTCACCTAGTGGACTTGATTGTGTAATATTTCGATAATTTTATATATCTAAAAAATATGTGGAAAAAAGATATGGAAAAAATATACAATTTTATAGTGTACTTAGGAAGCGAAGATTATGATTTTAGGTTTCAGAAATTAGGGTTTTATGATTTCATGTGACTTGGAATATATGGAAAAAAGCTGCATTGCAACTCCATTGAACATGTCGATATACAATATAGAGAAGGAGTACACACATAACAACCAAGATACGCATACAAATATAGCAAAACAAATTATGAATACAAATATCCCAAAACATAATCGCATAACACGAGATACAATATGACTCGCTTGTTCGAGCCATCGCACTCACTTCGTGTGGTTTGCGCGCGCGTCTATGCGTGCCTTGTTTTGCGCCGAGTATGTCCCGTGGGATACGTAAGCCGATCCGGAGGCTGTGTGTCGGTTCAGCGGGGGTACGAAGACCATTTAGTGAGCGGAGGTGGACCAGTCGGCTGAGTTTGGGCCAGCAGAGTCTGGTAAGTGTACATGTCATCCTGATGAGTGGTGCCGACCTGGGGGACACCTCCAAAGAAGTCACGAGCGACAAAATAAAAAATCCACTCCCTGGGTACGATACCTACAACTTCGGTTGGGCGGATGAGCTCTGGCCTTGGATGTACGGTGTGACAACCCACCCGGGGGAGCTCTGGCCTTGGACGTACGGTGGGGTAGTGAACCCGGAGGAGCTCTGCCCTACGTACGCTCTAAACCTCGCTGCCATGGTCCGCACCTCGACCCAAACGTATCGATCCTCGCTAGGACTCGAGGCTCAGATCGTCATCATCGATCGGCGTGGAATCGCATCACCCCACGGTCAATCAAGGCGCAAGACGGAACGATATCAATACAGATAAACACTCTAGACGTGAACTGAGAATCTCGTACCTCCGAGATGTGCAGTGGAGATGACCGACGGGGAGCGCTAGTCTGTGTACTGAATGCGGATGGTAGAAGTGATGCATCCCAATGGACCTACGGCGGGAGAACGACATAATGTTAGCGGAACATTAGTCATAACAGGAAAACAGAATGTAGTTAGTACGTAACTTCCCTCCCCTCCGCTCTGGGCCGCGGATAACCGACGGGGAGCGCTACGACGCCGACCGAACTCGCTAGGTCGTGGTGACCTAGCGGGTGAGCACGCCCTCCCCACTTGGTGCCCGATGTGCAAGACGTCGTTCGTCGAATGACTACAGCTCAAGTCTTGTATTATCTTCATCTCCACCGAAATGTACTTCAGTTTTTTTATATATCCCACCGGTGTTGTGTCTGGATGCGCTATTGTGGCTCCGATGCTCTATGGACGCGCTGCGCCCGCTCCAAATGTAGTGACATACGTAACAGGTTCATTAATGAAGAATACAAATATCGTGAATGAAATGACCAGAGGTTGTAAGTGTCTTACGGTGTCGTCACACCGTGAAGCGCTGTGATGGTCGTACGTGTAGCTAAGGCTCTCGTGGTGCGTCTCCGATGTCACCTACTCTGGGCACTCTTGTGGAGGAATGGTGAGTCTTACGTGCGTTCGTGTCACGTACCACTCCAAGTACGCACCATACATCTCAAGGTCGTACGGATGCCAGTCAATTAAGACACCCAAGTATGCCTTGTTTGTCCATGCCATAGTCCACTCCTGCTGGACCGGGTGCCAGTCCTTAATATGCCTATCCACCCTCGATTGCCTGCATTTCCGGGAGGATTGATATTAGAAAAGAAGACATAAGAACTGTAAACATTAGTCAGATGAAGATTGACTCACAGGTGTATGCTGCAACTGCGAGAGCTGCCGTCGGGAGCACGACACTGTGCAAACCAAACTATCTCATTACGTTCTGCGGCATGTAAGGCTCCACCATATGTGCGAACACCAAGTGGTGGTATGTCATCTATAACCCGATGTCATGGGTGCATTGTACGGACAGCCCATGTGGCGTTACCGTGCACACAAAATTTGGATACCATGGACACCATATGATATCGCTCTCGTGCAATGACTCGAACTCGTTGTGGTACGATGAGTAGCACCTCGCCGGCCAGTCCTTGGCCCAGCGCAGATGGCCAGCAGTCCACTGTGAGCCCATGGTAGGACCGTCTATCGCATCGATCGGGAGGGGGGCGTACGGGTGCACCGCTGTTTGGATGGACGGCTGCCCAACCGGGAAGTGCTCCCAACTCTACAACTGCAGGAGCATGTAGCAGTTGGCCAGGCTGGGGGTACCACCGGTGCCACGCCGTGAAGCGTCACACAACCCCCGGTATGTGGCGCAAAGGACGGCTGACCCCCAGCTATACTGAGGCATCGACCCAACCCCCGCGTCAACCAACAACTTGGCGAGGCAGATGTAGCTGGGGTAGCACCAATCACCCTGTGCGTTTGAAAACAGGACCCAACCAAAAGAGCTGAAGAAGGTAAGATACGAGGTGCGTCCTAACGACCTTGTTAGGTGCACCCTGTGGGCAATCACCGAACTGCCTTAGCCAAGCCCAAGGGACGCCACGTACACCCTCCGGGAGAGGTTGGCCGAACCACTGCTCTAGCATGGCCTTCCCGTGCGTCGGCAGAGGGCTCGGAACAACTGGCTTACCTCGGATCGGGATATCGGTCAAGAACGAGACATCCTGTAGGGTGGCCATCATCTCACTCCACTGAAAGT
Organism: Hsuehochloa calcarea; assembly: GCA_036346395.1. Taxonomy (NCBI): domain Eukaryota; kingdom Viridiplantae; phylum Streptophyta; class Magnoliopsida; order Poales; family Poaceae; genus Hsuehochloa; species Hsuehochloa calcarea. Next base: position 2,984,730 of record CM070597.1, read on the forward strand.
GGAAGGTGTGCGTCTCGGGCCCACACCTGTCGACAAAGTGCTGATAGCAAGTTGACGTCTAGGATGAACCGACGTCCGAGGGATACCACCCTCGCAAGGGGCAACAAACCTGTGTCACAGTGGACCGGGACATAGCGATCGTCCAGCTCCAAGGTATCCCTCCCCGCCCGAAGCAGCAGGGGCGAAGGGCCATCGGCGTCACAGACGATCCACAGCTTGGACCGATGGTCCTCATCATAGAAGTGTTCTAGAAGCGTCAGTAGAGACATGACTTGCAACACATGAAATAGATGAAATATTAGTGAGGAGATTGATAATGACCATGAAATAACTAACACGAAATACTTAGTTGCATGAATAACTAGCAGTGCATGCTATCATTAATTTTTCTATTTTCTAAATGTTTAAAACTAATTAATTAAGACAAACTAATTATTTAGGACTAACACTACAAATTAATGTGCACAAATGTGTAGATACAAAATTAAATACGACTATTTAATAATGATACAAAATTGTGACTAAATAAGCACCAAAAATTAATGTACATTAATTAATTTATGTGATGGCATCGGTTAGTGGTAGTTAATTGCCACCCAACAAGATACTCATCTAATCGATGGTCCAAAGACATGTAGCTATCAGCTAGCTGACCATAGGCTAAATTCATCGGCTTAGTGTTTAAATATGTTTCTTGCTCAAAAGTACAGAGCCACTCATGAGATCTAACTTTATTATCCATGTATAGTAGTATTAGTGGAGGTGTTCTTAAGCTCCTTTACCCATGGTCTTAAATACATTACTTTGTCCATGCATTGATAGCCTACAACATATACAATGTATGATAATCTCATAATGCTAATTACATTGATAGCATACGTACAGACAATACGCCCTCAAGAATTAAACGACAGAGATACAAATTACATACGAATGATGGTGGTCAATAGGGTTGAAATATCCTCAAAAATATAATCGACAGAGCGAGTGTGCAAGCGTAAGAGCGAGTGAGCAAGCGACTGCGAAATGAAATCGCACTCGTTTGCTCGCCAATTTATAGCCGGGAGTGAATCCTCCCTCACACGCGATCGGTTTTAATTTGCATGCAGTAGACGATGATTAGACGTGGGAGACATCGCGAATAGATAGAGGTGACGGGAGGGCTTGCTTGGTTGTGGTGAAAAAGAAAGGCAGATGGAGGGAGGGTCTCATTGGGATGTTTGTCTGCACAACATGTGTCACAGTTTTCTGTTGATTTTTTGTTCTCATCAAAACAGTACATGTTTAAGAAAATGCGAGAAAAATCTTGAACGAATAAAATTACGACAAATTTACACAAGCAAATACAATATGTCGAGAGGCTCCACGTAAAATTTCACAATTTTTTGAAGTCATATACTATATTTTAAAATTTCTACAAACCCTCGAAACCCTAACCCTAACGACGTACATGTGGCGGGCCGTGGGCGTTGCCGCCACCGCACGGCAACCGTGTGGACAGTGACACGTGGCGGCTGGAGAAGCGCCGCCGCACGGCGGTTGTACGGCAGGGGCCAAATGTAAAAATTTTTTTGAGACAATCATTTCTGCATATACAGCATAAAAACGTGCTAATACCGTGGAAAATTCATCAAATGGGCCTCGTGCTCGTCGTCGTATATTATACGTACACTAGGTACTCCTCCCCCAGCGACAGCCTGTGCACCTCGTGATCTGCTTTGATTTGTGTGTGCGGTCCCGGCCTGCGCCGCATGTGATCGCGTACGTCCCCGTCCTGATCCTGGCCGTAGAAACGCCGAGATCAACGGCCCTGATTGGCCATCCGAGTACCAGTAGTATCATTGGTCCCTGCAGGGAAGCGTAAGGGGGCCACCGCGTTTTGGCTTCACCCTATTCGATCGTATCTGTACGCGCTTTTCCGGAGTGAGCAATTTTTATTATTTAACACATTTTTTAATTTATTTTTATTAATAATCTCCCACCAACTTTATTTCAATTATAACCCTTTTGATCACGTCATCACTCGTAACACAGTCAAACAACACTGCCATATCAATCACTATGGTGTAGCTAAATCATGTCACCCCACCACCAACGACGTGACAATATTGTTTGATCACACTACCACTTGTGGGCCATGGCGTGACAAGAAGTGTCAACAAGCTCGACTTATTTCGCGTGTGGCAGTGCTATCTTGCGATGTCACCACTGGTGACGTGGTCAAAGAGATCAGATTTAGAAATAAAGTTGGTGGGAGATTAGTAATAAAAGGAAATTAAAATTTGGGTTAAACGATAAAACTTGTTCTTTCGGAGTTGATACCAGTGATCCCATCTGTCTTTTTTTCAAAAGAAAAAAAAAACAGTGATCCCATCCATCTGTGCTGAACTGCTGTGCACAAGGGGAGATTGAGATTTTGCTCGATTTTGTTGTGGCCTGATAGAGTAAATGAAGTAAAATTTTCCCATGTAACATAAAGGAGATTTTATGGTAATAGTAGTCTAGTTCATACATTGTTCTTTCACCTAATATAATTCTGGCTTATGTCACTGTAATCCGATACTAAAATGTTCAAAAGAGAGGAAAAAACAATAAACAAGATGACAGCAATTTGAGTTTGATGGGGCGAGGCGGAGCGCTAGAGAGGGTGCCGAGATGCACCGCCACCCCCATTTTTTAAAAAGCTGCAAACATTATATCTTGATGATTTGTTTCAGCCCAACCCAATAGTTAAATCACAGGCCAGCCTATCCACATAATCTCTAACTCTCCTAGTCTCCTGATCTCCCCAATCTCCAATTCCCAATCCCCAACCCTAATCTGAAATCTCTCCTCCCCACTGGCACTCCCAAATTCGATGTTCGTTGACTCACCCGATTTGGGAACCGAAGGAAGAGCCGAGAGCGGGAGGGCTGGTCATGGGAGCACCGCCGAGGTCTGAGTAGCGTGGCCATGACGGTGATGGTCGGTCGAGCGCGGAGACGACGCGGGGCGATCGCGGTCGCGGCCGCCGCCTTTCCTACTGGACCGCCATCGAGCTGGAGCAGTCGGCTACTCTACCTGAGCACAGAGTGGTCCGACGTTCGCTATTCGCCTGCAGCGTGCGGCTGCCACGCCGCTGCCCACAGTGCCTCGCATACAGTCGCTGACGCTTTGGAGCGAGGTCGAGCCCTGGAGCGGAGGCGTGGAGCTTTATTAATTAGTTGCTTACTTGATTGCTTCGGTTGTTGACAACAGAGCAGAGTGCAGACTATTTAAGTATTGACTATTTGACTTGAGTACTTTTGTACTTGACTGGGATGCTTCAGCGTTGGACTGCTGGAGCCTCTTTTGATCTTTTATCGATATGTTTGTCTAGTTGTCTTGACAGCTGATTAGTAACATTAGTTGATACTTGATAGACCATTAGACCATATGGTATGCCGTATGCTAATGTAATAAACTAGTAATGTACTAATTTGAAAATCTTGTTTTGATATGTCAATGTAGATTGTAAAGACATGAAGAGGAATAGAGACATCCATTCTTTTTTTGGGGATCGCGAAGTGAAGGCAAAGAATATTCCATCTTCTTCATCACCAGCTGAAGGGGTCCAGGGGGTAGAGGAGACTCAAGAAGGTAGAGGAGGAACTCAAGCAAGTGGGGATCAATTGACTTCTTCTCAGACAGAGAATATCGATGTTGTGGTTGATGTTGTGGTTGCTGTCAATGACCAACCCCAACCCCAGCCGAGAAGCGCAGGAGCTTCAAATACACTTATTGGCAGTGAGAAAAGCATTCATGATGTTGAGCTTCTTCCACATGATCTAGGGAAGAGGACACCCATCACGAGCTATGATATCAATAATCAAGATGCAGTTCGGAGAGGATATATTATGAAAGGGCCATGCCAACCTTATACACATGATTTTCTATTTATGTATGACTTTATTTGAACTACTTGTATTGTACTTTTGACAAATTTAGAATCTATGTGTTGAATTTATAATATTATAAAATCATTGTATAAACTATAAAATTATGAGTGTGAAGTGTGCACCCACATCATCTATTTTCTATCTCCGCCACTAAATAGGGGTGGCAGTTGACCAAATGGTCACGTGGTAGGAGTAGTAATAAATCATGAAATGCTATCATCAAAATTTTAAAGCAGCATTGGAGACTGGACTTCTCCCGTTCCCCGCTGCATCTGATTGATCTACTTAAAACGCTCTTTTTCTTTTATAAATACTCTCTTCCGTTCCAAAAAAAAAAAAAACAAGTTGCTTTGGAATGCTTGCACTTAAATTTTGATTTAGTAGTATCTTTTTAAATATTGACATTATATATATGTAAATTCATCTCAAAAAATACTTGCATACTATTATAATTTTATTAGATTTTACAAATATATTATAATAATAATTAGTGATCAAATTTATATTTTATAAAAAATACAGATATTTTAAAAAAACCCTATTTTGTGAACCGGAGGACTAATAAACTGGAGTAGTAGGACAGACTATACTTAATCGCGTGACCACCCCGCCGTAATTACTTCTCCTAATCACGAATTCCCCACCGCACCAATCGCATCCATCAGACCCTCCAAATTATTACTAGTACGGAGGAGTTCTTGATCTGCTCTCTGATTGGTCACGCAGTTTCTCTTCACAGCAACCGGCAATCAACAACTTGTACTACTCCTACCACTACCAGTACTTGCTTAACGACAGCATTGACAATAATTGAAAGCACAGATTGCATCGGCAAATGGTACACGTATACTTTAATTATTATTTTCCTTGTTGGGTTCGTTAGCACGTCCCATCCTCCAGTCCAGTTGTGATCCATGATTTTCATGGATGAGTGATCGAATTTACAAATATATTGCTCAATGTAAAATATAAATATTCATATTTTATAACGTAAAAAAAATAAAATATAAATTATTCTTACTGGAGACAATATCTCAAATGATTTAGATAAATTAAAAAATAATTAAGAAAATTATAATCTAACTCGTCATTCCTTCGTGGCTTGGAATCGAGATATGATGTCATTATCCTTAACTTACACAAAAAATTCTCAATAAAAAAACCAAGTAATCATTCGAGTATTGTTCTCTCATCTTATTCCTTAGCTTATTTTTCACATAATTCATTGAAGCGGGTACTCTCTCAACACTAGCAGTTGTTACCGGAGGAATCAACACCAATTTGAGAAGTTTGTAAACAATTTTATAATAGAGGTTCTTCTTTGTTTGAACAAGCATAACAGGAAGCTTTCTCACTTTTCTAAACCTTTCACCTTTACGCCAGACAAGAATGAAGTGTGTACATTGAAATGGAAGATGCATCAATTTTGTGCTTGAGAAATCCTTTGGAAAAAACTGAGCAAGCCTAACCAAGTTGTCCATGTCAGAAGCAGCGAATGAATCAACTGGATTGAATGAAGACATGCAAAGAAGCAAATCCGTGTTTACCTGATCAAACCGATCATTAAGCTCTTGAAGTTGTCTATCAGTGGCACTTAAAAACATGTCAACATGGAAGCGATGGAGATTCTTGACTTTTTTGAAGAACCTTTTGGATCTTGCAAGTGACATATAGAAATCATCCATTTTAGCAACTTTCATGCCATGTTTCACACAAAAGTACGTGACATCTTTAAGAAAAGTTTATCGTCCATCATCCTCCCGCAATAACTGCAATTGAGTCTTTTGTCAAATAAATGAGATCAATAGCATTAACAATATCTTGATCCCACTTTTCAAGGGCATTGCTTACGTCATATGTGTACCCAAATATGGTTAGCAATAAGTGTACCATAAAAACAAACTCAAATGACTCAAATGATGTCAACATAGTTTGAGCTTGTATAGCCTCTATGCTTGAAGTATGGTCTTCTTCAATCTATATAAGAACTCGTCAGATTGAATGATATAAAGATATGATATGCATAATAGTTTTATAGTGGGAATCCCAACGAGTATCACTCGGCCTACCTAGGCCCATCTCTTGATGCAAACCCTGGCCAGTTTCAATGGCACCAAATTCTAATGCTTGTAAAATCCGATTAGCTTGAGTTACTCGTAGCATTTGTATCTTTTTACAAGACATCCATAGAACATTCAACAAATATGAAAGTTATTGAAAAAACCAAACACAATCGCCATTCTCCTTAGCAACAACAACAAGAGTTAATTGGAGTTGATGGGCAAAGCAATGAATATAATAAGTAGAAGGAGACTCATCCATAATTAGTTTATTTAGACCATTAACTTGACCCTTCATGTTACTAACTCCACCATATCCCTGTCCACGGACTCTAGACAAGCTCAATGAATGATCCATAAGCAAAGACTTAATTGTTGTTTTAAGTGTTAAAGCAGTAGTGTTTTCAACATGTACAACACCGAGAAATCTCTCAACTACCTTTCCTTTTTTATCAACATAATGCAAGCAAAGAGCCGCTTGTTCCCGTAGATACACATCACTAGATTCATCGGCAAGTATTGAAAAATAATCATCACCAAGGTTTTCCATAATAAGCCTAGTGGTTTCTTTGGCACAATAGTTGATGAGCTCTTTCTCTATTGTAGGGGCAGTCATTCGATTGTTTCCTAGGGCACTTTTTAAAACTACCTTGCTAACTTCTTCAAAATTTTCTGCTAGCCAATTTAAAAGTTCAAGTAAAATTTTCTTATTATGTGATTCTTCACTTTCATCATGTCTACAAAAAGATAACCCTTGACGAAAATTTCTTTTATTATGTAATTCTTCACTTTCATCATGTCCACAACAAGCCAACCCTTGACGCATTTTGTGCTTGCAACTGAATGGGAGGAGAAGTGCTTTGAATTTTGCTTTCAATAGATATCAGCATCTTTCTAACTCTATCCCACAAGGATTTCAAATCTACATGCTTCCTCTTTATTTATTTATAATGTTATGTGGTCTACATGAAAAACAAAAGCTTCACATAAATAATTGGACATTTAAGACAATAATCTTCTCTTTTATATAATAACCGAAGCTACACCACTATACAAATGAGTAGTAGTAGTACATGGATGTGATAAAATTTAACATATCACTCAGACACTCACACAATGTAATCAAACATAAACAAATGCAAGATTGCAAGTGGTCGATGAATTGACCACACCACTATCTGAGTGATTTAAGCTTGCAAATTATCCACTGACATATACATACAACTATACAAGCTATGAAGCTAGCAAGTAACAAAAAGTGATCCAGTGCCAATTTGATTTAGTTATTCACAGACATAGACGTATATACAAGCTATGAAGCTAACAAGTAAGTAACGATCAAACGATCAGTGTCAATCTGATTCCATGAGCCAAATAGCCAATGCACATCCACTGATCCACTTATCAGAACTAACTCAACTAAGGAGCCAATCAGACAATCAATGCCAATATGGATTCTGGGGAGGTGTCAGGTGTCCAATCCAATTACCCAATCCATCCCCGCTTCGACGTCGACGTGTGGATATCGTGAGGATATGTGCATGATCTTAGGATGATGATTCAATTGGCAATGGTTTTGTTGGTTTGCAAAATATATCGGTTTTGCTTCAGTCTGTCAGACCACAGGCGGTCTGACCGGTGGCATCGGCGGTCAGACCACCCGTGGAGTGGTCCGACCGGCCGTGGTTGCCGGTCCGACCGGGTTCGGTTCAAAGTGGGTTTTGAAGCTGAGCCAAAAATAGGATGTGTAGGCAAGTGAGGGGAGTCTCCTGGATGTGGTCACATAATTTTTGGAGCTCCCAGTCAAAAGTTGTATTCATTTGAAAATTCCAGAAGGTTTCGAATTTTCAAGATGAAATTCTGGCTAAGTCTTTTCGGGCGGTCCGACCGCCGTTGAAGCATAGGTCCGACCGGCCTGAAATCGGTCGGGACCGTTGTAAGGAAGGATCGATCAGACCGCCGATCACTTGGTGGTTAGCCTTGTTGGCATTGATGTGATTTGAATGTGGTTATTGTATGGATTTCAATGCTTTATTGTTGCATATTGCATTGTTCAACTGACGTGGGTCAAGTTGTGAAGAACTTGTTCCCAAAGACGATTTGTTTGTCTATTGCTGTGCAGGTGGCTTGTAGGTCAACGACGTCAACGGTGAGGTGGATCGGGACTACGCTTGGAGAGCTGAGGTCCAGAACGATCATGGATGCCGGGTGAGGTTGTGTGACTCAAGCTGTGGTGCGAATGGGCAAGATGGATCGAGCAGGCGCAGTCGTGGCGTTTGTTGGATCAGCGGTGCGGAAGTGGTGCAAGTCCTTGGGAGGTTCCGATGGGTTTTGACGGGAGGAACTTGTCGACATGATGAGAGCCACGATCAACCTACACGTGAAGAAGCGATTGCTTCAACAGATGATTGTGTGTGGGTGGGTCCCATGTGTGTGTGGGCCTTCGCGGGAGCCCATTAGTGGAAACCCTAGGCCTCTCCTATAAATAGAAAGGGGGGAGAGGAAAAACCCCTTAAGCACTTTGAGCCCTCATTTGCAAAGCCCCTTGTTAGGGTTAGGGTTTGGAGAGGAGAGGAAGATTGTGTGTGTGCTCTTTGTTGAGCTCTTGTCCTCCTTGAGGGAGTGGCTTTGTAAGCATCTTGTTGGATCAATCAATCTTGTGATGCTTGCTTAAGAGATCGATTGTCTCCTTTGTGTTCTTCTCTCTTTTGTTGATTTTGGTGCTTCCTTGATTCAAGTATTTATGCTTGGTCTCTTGACCGATTTTATCTTGCTTTGATGTGTGGGAATACTTCTAGAATCATCTAGATCATCAACCCCCACAAGCAAGTCTTGAATCAAGTTTTTCATATTTCTAGGGTTTGTGCACTTCTTTGGTAAAATCTTCAGAGATCGATTCTGTGAAGTGTATATGGAGGATCGTCGCTAGAAATAGGTCTCTGATATCCTTAGGGAGGTGTGCTCCAAATTTGGTCAAGTTTCATTGGTTGAATCAATAGTTGGACCAATTTTTGTTTTGGATTTGGGCTTGGTATTTCGGTTCTAGACTAAATCGGTCGGACCGATTTAGAAATGGCGGTCAGACCGCTAGCATTCGGACCGCCCGTTAACGGCCGGTTGAACCGATTTCAATCGGTCGGACCGCCTTTGGCCCCTGGCCGGATCGCCGATGTCGAACCGGCCAATGAGATCAATTCTCCACATTTGTGTCTTATGGTTAAGGGGGTTATCGAATTCAGCACAAGGCTTCCTCTGTGCATTTACTGATCTTCTTAGCTTTCTTAGCTAAAGGAGAAAAGTTCGTGTTGAATTTGATTAAGGCGAAAAATTGAGAAAGCGCCTATTCACCCCCCTCTAGTCGCCTTTACGATCCTACACGACGGTGCCAGCCTTCCCCGGTTCTATTGTTCAGTTGTTCCCCTTCACTGCAGTGGCAGCGAGCCGGCGAAGGAGGAGCGGCCACGGGAGGCAAGCGCCGCTCCTGCACCGATCTTGGTGGTGATCCCGCCGGGCTGGCTGGTGCTCTGCATCAAGGCGTCGCGAGGCTTCCTCCCTTGCCGCTCGTCGCGCACGCACGCCCTCCATCCCCGGCTCGCTCGGCTCACACCGCCATGCCGCCTCATTGCGCCCCATGTCACCGCCTGCCACCTGCAGAGCGAGAAGAGAAGGGAGGAAAGGGATAGGGTTAGGACTCAAGCTCGATGACTTACCGCGTGAGACGCTGGGTTGGGGTGCTGGCGCGGAGTGTCGATCGCGCTTGGTCGCACTCACGACACTGGAGTTGGGCCGTGGTGGGTTTGGTGGCGGGGCGGCTAGATCGAGTGGGCGCTGCTAGCGGGCCGTCGAGATGCAATGGATGGCATTGCAGTTGAAAGATCTATGTTAAGTATACTTACTAGTATATATACCTAATAAATATTGGGTTTTCAACAAAAAATTGGGTGTACATCAGTACACCCATGTCCCTATACTAGATCCACCCTAATCGAGTTCACTAGTGCAACCATACATGTTCTTTCCAGGATTGGGATTCTCGACATTATAGGATCTACAAACATTAGGAGCGATCACCACCGTCCGATTAAAATTTAAAGGTCGGGATCAATAGGTATAGTATCTTTGTTACAATGTTTCACTACAATAAAATCATTGCAGTAAATATTTCAGTAGCAGTACCGCTGCAAAATATTGTTCACAGAGTGGATCTCTACAGTAATGCAGAAGATCTGAAGCCTTCACCTTTTTTTCTATTCGTCATGCACGACAAGTCAAGAAGCACTCGAATGAGTTGTCCAAATCTAAATTCTCCTTCAATTTGTAGGTAACAAAAGAGCACACTACTTATGAGTATTTTGCGCGCACACACACACTTGAAAATTAAAGCTGGAAATGGAGATTAGTGTGCTCTGACAAGAACGGAGTTCCAAGCAAAGTGCCTAGAGGAGAGGTAGAGGATGCTACAGATGTGTGGCCTTCTTTGTGAGTTCAGTGACGGTGGAATTAAATAGGTTGGTGCCTGCCTGTTGTTGGGTTTAGCAACAAACTAGTCCAAGTCAACCTAGGCTTCAGGCCTAGGACCTGAAGCTCATGAAAAAATTGCCAAAAAAAAACAGAAGACCGTGGACTCTTCCAAAGAAGGGGCTAGTCCAGCCTAGGGCTTGGCCCAAGTCTGGCTCCACCCTTGTAGTGATCTATGTATCCAGCCTCCAAGTCAGGTAGGGTTAGGAGTTTAAGATGAGGATCATGGGACATGGGAATGTAGCTGGTAGTGGTTGTGGCATGCTGAGTCTTATTTGTCAAGTACTACGTGGCATGTTCGGCTTTGTTCGTGATTCGTGCGATTCCCATCTCCTCTGTCTCTCACTAAAGTGTCCTACGCTACACGCGCACAGACTCATTGTGCTTTATCATATGTTGTAACTAGCGAGGTGGCCCGTGCATTTGTGTGGCTAAATTTGTTTTAAAATTTGTATAAATGTTGAGAATATATTTACATATCTTGCAGGCTATTTAAAATTTTAAGATATCCTAAATACTGGAAATGACAATAGAAACTTGAAGGAAAATACAACCTCGCGAACACAATTGAAGTATGAGCTTTGATGAAAGAAAATTATTGTGGATATCGTGAGGATATGTGCACGATCTCGGGATGATGAGTCAATTGGCAATGGCGTTGTTGGTTTGCAAAATCTCGCGTTTCGGGTTTGTTTCAATTTGTCGGACCACAGGCGGTCCGATCAGGTTCTGGTCAAGTGGTCGATCGCATCGCGGAGAGGTCCGACCGGCCATGGTGGCCGGTCCGACTGATAAGTTGAAAATTGGTTTCTGGAGTTGAGCCAAAAATAGGTTGTGTAGACAAGTGAGGGAGTCTCCGGATGTGGTCACATCATTTTGGAGCTCCAATAAAAGTTCTATTCGATTAAAATTTCCGAAGGTTTGGATTTTTACGCCGAGAATTTGGCTTGTCTTTTGAGCGGTCCGACCGCCGTTATGGATCGGTCGATCGCTGAAATCGGTCTGACCGCCTTGTGGGGTGGGCGGTCAGACCGCCGATGACTTGGAGGTTAGCCAAGTTGGCATTGAGTTGATTTGAATGTGTTTTGTGTATGGAGTTCAATGCTTTATTGTTGCATATTGCATTGCGGAACTAACGTGGGTCAAGTTGAGAAGAACTTATTCCCGGAAACGATTTGGTAGTCTATTGCTGTGCAGGTGGCTTGCAGGTCAACGACGTCAACGGTGAGGTGGATCGGGACTACGCTTGGAGAGCTGAGGTCCAGAACGATCATGGATACCGGGTGAGGTCGTGTGACACAAGCATGGTGCAGAATGGGCAAGATGGATCGAACGGGTAGTTCGGTACAGCTGGTTGGATCAGGCGGTGCGGAAGTCGGTGCGAGTCTCTGGGAGGTTCCGATGGGATTCGGACAAGAGAGGCTTGGCGACGTGATGAGAGCCGCTGATCAACCTACACGTGGTGAAGCAGGCGATTGCTTCAATAGTTATGTGTGTGTGGGTCCCATGTGTGAGTGGGTCCCAAAAGTGAAACCCTAGGCCTCTAGTATAAATAGAAAGGGGGGAGATGTAAAACCTCTAAGCATTCATTTGGCACCCTTCATCCTTTTCTAGGGTTTGGAGGAGAGAGAGAGGAACTAGGGTTTGGAGATTGTGTGTGTGCTCCTTATGTGAGCTCTTGTCCTCCTTGTTGGAGAGGCTTTGTAAGCATCAATTGTGATCAATCAATCTTGTGATGCTTGCTTGAGAGTTCACTTGTCTCCTTTGTGTTCTCTCTTTGGATGAATTTGGTGCTTCCTTGATTCAAGTGTTTAAGCTTGGTCTCTTGACCCATTTTGTCTTGCTTTGATGTGTGGGAATACTCCTAGAATCATCTAGATCATCAACCCCCACAAGCAAGTCTTGAATCAAAGATTTTCATATTTCTAGGGTTTGTGCACTTCTTTGGTAAAACCTTGAGAGATCGATTTTATGAAGTGGATCCAAGGATCGTCGCTAGAAATAGGTCTCTAATATCCTTAGGGAGGTGTGCTCGAAATTTGGTCAAGTTTCATTGGTTGAATCAAAAGTTGGATCAAATTTCGTTTTGGACTTGGGTTTGGTTTTTCAAGATCGGTGAACCGGTCGACGACGGTTGTGTAACGCGTCCGACCGCCCACGCTTCGTAAAGCTTCGATCGCCGGGTCGAACCGATATCCACCGGTCCGACCGCCAGTTAGTAGCCGGTCCGACCTCTCGTTGAACGTCGGTCCGACCGCCAGTCTCCAGCCGGTCTGACCGCCTGTGCCCAGTCCAGAACAGTGAGATCAATTCTCCACTTGTGTGTCGTGCGGTTGAGCGGGGTCATCGAATTCAGCACAAGGCTTCCACTGTGCTCTTACTGATCTTCTTAGCTTTCATAGCTAAAGGAGTAAAGTTCGTGTTGAATTTGATTTGGGCGAGAAAGTTGTGAAAGCGCCTATTCACCCCCCCTAGTCGCCTTTACGGTCCTACAATTATTGAGCATAATAAGTTGTTGGGGTTCTTAGAAACTAATCACTCTCCATCATGCATAGATCATATAGCAATTTGATTCCTACTCTATTATTTACTTTTTTTTCTAAATTGTATGCATGCACATGTACCTCTATTTAATCTCAAGCAACACGTTAATTATGTGTGCCACAAATTATCTTATTAGTCTACATGGTATTAGAGTACCTTACTCACGCCTGCACCGATGCACCATAGGCAATCTACCTTGAACTTATCTTCCCTAAAACGCTGGCTACCCCACCGAACCGTGTGTCTTCTATCTTTTCTCGTCGTCACCGCTTTCTTGCTTCGACCTCCAACAGTAAGTCTAAATCTTGATCGATCCCTCTCATGTGCTACCCCTTTCAATGCAATACTTTACCACATAGTTATCTTTTATTTGTTCCAATTATTGCTTAATGCTAACCGTTACGACATCAACATGAATACACATGCAACCATCACTGACTCCAGTTGGGGACACGTGTCACGCCCTCTCCGATGACCTCAAGCCTATTCCCTACGACGGCACCACCTTTGCTACAAGCTTGTTGCTCCTCTACCTCTATACGTCCGTGCTTCTATTCGTACAAATGCATGTACATACGTATGCATGATGTTATACATGCTCGATGTCCTTTTCTCTCGTGTCAGTCGCTCCTCTTCTTCGACGTTATTTAACTCAACGCTTTGGCTTTCTCGCTAACCACAACAACCTCATATCTTCACTGATGCTGATATGTCTGCTTTAGTTGTTCTCTAATGGTATGTAGAATCTTTTGTCATCGTGAGGCGACTTACATGCCCTCACCGAGAATGGCACACTCCTAGCTACCTAATGCCCCGCATTGTTCATAGCTCGCCTTCAATGCAAAGCTTCATCTCCTCTCTGTCGAGGCATTCTCATCATTGAACTTCTTTGGTCACTAACTTTTTCAACAACACCGATGCTTACCACTTGTCATTGCGACACTTGGATCCTTTAACATTGGACGTTCTCTTCAATGGATCTAGCGAGCGGCACGATATTGTCCTCATTGAACGGCTAAGGTGAGTAGCACAACAATGCCCTCATCTCTGTCGCCGCCGCCTTGGCTCTCCGCTTCCCCGTGGGTCAATGTCTTCTTGCAGAAGATATCGATGTCATTGCACTCTGTCGTAATCTCCTCCGATACCATTCATGTTATCTTCGTTCTAATTTTTATTTTTCATTCAAAACTTCAGTTATTTTTTATTTTTATTCCATATGAAGCGACAATAGAAACGTGTGGCCTTGAGAGCAAATGTGGTGGCTTATTTTGTGTCTCCTCCCACACTATTTATGCCATCCTCGTTATAAATTTTAGTTTTATTCAAATTTTTAGTTTTTTATTAGAGTTTGTAGACAAATCAAATTACTTAATTTATTTATTTTATTCTGATTTTAGTTATTTAGGGATTTTACTTTGGAATTCTTATAGAAATCAAATTATAAATTTTATTTTATTTTTATTCCAAATTCTAGTTCTTTTTCTTGGAATTCGTATCTGATTCCAATTGCTAGTGTTTCTTTATTTTTTTATTCCAAGTTACAATTATTTATGGAATTTACTTTGGAATTCATGTTGAAATCAAATTGTTAATTTTATTATTTTGAATTTTGAATTTTGAATTTTAGTTATTTTTTGGTTGGATTTTGTATACAAATCTAATTTCTAATTATTGTTTAATTTTTATTATGAATTATAATTTTTGGAATTTGTATCAAAATCAAATTGCTAATTTTATTTTGTTATTACAAATTTTAGTTTTTTTGTTGGATTCCATATACAAGTATAATTGCCATTTTTTAAATTCCAGATTATAAATATTTAGGGATTTTACTTAGGAATTCAAATGGAAATCAAATTGCTAATTTTGTTTTATTTTTATTCTAAATTTCGTTTTTATTGTGGCATCTTTTACTTAGGAATTCATATGAAAAATTCAATTATTGGTTTTATTTCATTTTTATTCCGATTTTAGTTCTCTTGTACGTGGCATAAACTCTTCCTTTTAATCTAGACCGTTATAATATGGACCCACCACGATCGACGGTGTGGATCTTACTCTTTTTGCACCGATTAACGTGAGGATTTCTAGCCCTTGAGATTGAACATGGTGGCTTCTTTTGACTCTACTTTAATAAAATAATAGATAATTATCGACGATCTTATGAAATAAAAAGAGAAAAATCGCAAAGAATTCTTGAGAGAGAATGTGACTGTTCTTTATTGCAATGAACTGACTGTTATAGGGGGTGCCTTTGATAGGGCAGTGGACTAGCTCTAATTACACTTTGTGTATTGCTTGCTCATCGCTTCTAATTGTCTTCGATCGCAGGTCTTGTCTAGATTTGAGGCGGATGTTGAATGCTTGATTGCTCGATTGGGATTGGATGTCTTTACATTGTTTGTATTCTCCTTTAAATAACTGACAAAGTGGTGGCATTTACTCCTTAAAGAGACGCCCTTTAGAAGTGTCGCGTCTGGTCAGAAAAGCTGTGGCAGTTAGGGAAATGCCAACTGATCAGCGGTTGGTTTCAGTGGAGATAATAACCACATGATGTTATTGTCAGTGACTTAGAGCCAAAAGAACGTCGTGTGGTTTGGAGCAATTGAGACACATGTTCCATTCGTCACACGGAAGAGATGTACTTGGAACCAGGTCTAAGTGTCGGTTCAAAACTCCTACAAGCAGTTATCTGATTGGGTAATGAGTACAGGGCCCCCTCCGACCAAGTTATTCGTAGAACATTCACTGGAATTCTAACGACCATGGGGGTCGTTAGCTTCGAGGTTCACGACCATATAAACTATGTGGCTATTAATTAATATTTGTGAATTTAATCCTCATCAATAATATATTTCCATTCCGTCATCCTAAGATAAGGATTCTCAAGAGGATTTTTGCACTGCTTTCTGTTTAAAAAAATCATGAAATTCATGTGTTCCAACTTCCAAGCCTAAGGGAGAAATGAGAGATGCAGCAAAAATTGTCCCCACATTCAAAGCTCTTACCAGTCATGCCGGAAACGGATGGAATCTTCAACATCTACCGTAACAAACTAGGGTAAGACTTACCAGTTAAGGACAGTTAAGGCGGCCCCCATGAGTCCAGAGTTGGTCCACAGAAGGTGGGCATTCATTGCTGTAGATTGCAGAATCGGAGTGATTGCAAGGGGGTGTCCAAAGTTTTTCCGTCCTTAAGAATCCTAGCCTGGTAGGTCTCTTCCCAAAGCGAGCCCCTTTCAATGTTCTGGTACTGCATTCCCCTACCGCCATTACATTTGTCAAAATAATGTAGCAAGGAGTGCTACTACCACAGCAGAATACATTACCACTATATCAGACCGAGAATCGAAAAGAGTACAGCAGCAAGGACAGCATCATGTTCCACCAACAGAAATTGCCGACATTACAGTTGAACAACAAACACGCCCATCGTAATGGATTTGGCGCAGCTGAACATAAGATGCATCTCTACAAATTACAACATTGGATGCGCTAAATTACTAGTAATACTAGAGATATGTTTGTTCTAGTAAGGGGATGGAACTAGAGAGAGGAAGAAGGAATGGACAAGCCCTTCAATGGGCAGACAGGCATGTTTAACTCGCTACATAAATAATGTGCATCTTCCTCTATTCCAGATGGCAGATCCATTCCTGCCTTATTGAGAAACAAGTTTTTGAGTATTGTAGATGAAGGAGAGCAATGCAGAATCAAGCAACTTTCTGTTCGGCTCACCCGATTCATTCCCACCAAACTAATAAAGAATGCTGAACGATCAAACACAGGCATTGACTGTTTTTTTGTGTGGCCGAACTGCACAAGGTTGTCGCAGCCTCCCGTTTGCCCAATATTGCAGATACGAGGCTGAGTTACCACCATGGAACAAAAGAAATGCAAGGCTTTCGTGTTTCTATATACAGAGGAAAAAATGGGGGCACAAACACCTGCAAAAATACTTCTTCGAGCACACACTGGATGGGGGGGAGTTCACTTGCTGACCTCCTAGTTGCAATCCAGACCACACTCCTCCAGAAGAGGGCCATCATTCTTCGCCAGGAAAGGATCGATCCGGACCCAGAGGAGCGAGAAAATTGAAGCCAGAAGAATGGACCAGACAATGACAATTGTTGGTGTCCTGTTTTGCCTTCCAACCAAACCTTTGAGGAACGGATACAGATGGACAATCACCCAAAATGCAAAGAAGAGCTTCCCGAAGAGTGGCCCCCATGATTCATATCCGTTATTGATCGCATTGGAAACACCAGCCACCACCCCAATGAAGTTCAGTAGGAGCAGCGTGGTTGGAGGTATCAGCAAGGTTGTCCATTTGAACGTATACAGCTCTGAGAACTCATCATCATCTCCACCCTTTGATGTCACAGTGAAACTCGTATCTATACCAGCTATGACCTTGAGAAGTCCTTGAAACACAGCAAAGAGATGTGAAGAGACACCTCAATGACCCAAAATTGCTCGTTTCTCCACCAATCATCAATGCCTACACCACTCCATCTCATTTCCAGAATGCTTGTAGCAAAAATGCAGATAAAAAGTGACATGAACCAGAGGCTGGCAACGTTGTTAAGCTGCACGATAGAACCGGAAGAGAGAGGTAAGGCTCAAATACTCCATAACTTCACGCCACACAGAATTACAAGTTGAATAAGCTTTTACCTCTGGAGTGATAAATTTCCCCGTCAACAAACAGATAGCAGGCAATGTACAGTAAGCCAAAAGTGGAATGGATGTCCAAGGATAGACGATGGAGTTAATGTAGGAAAATCTTTCCAAGCATTTTAATCCGCCACCATACCCATACCAAAGAGGGCAATGATTGCTGAAGAAAATTTCAATAGACCCAAGAGCCCATCGAAGAACCTGGTGAAGACGATCAGAAAGATTGAGAGGCGCAGAACCTTTGAATGCAACCCGTTTAGGTATGCAGTAAATCGACCGCCAACCATGACAATGCATCTTAAACCCAGTTAGAATATCCTCTGTAACCGATCCATAGATCCAGCCAATCTGCAAAAGAAAAGGAAAACATATATATGATTTACTAGGTAACAAATGTTTCGACCGATTAACCAACACACGACCAAGCTCCAAGTCTTAACCTCTTTCCCCCAGTCTGTTTTGTCTTCGTAGCCACAACTGATGACATGTATAGCTTCCTTTAGAAGAGAAGCTGGACTCGCACTTTTCAGGGTTCCACCATTCTCAAGAAGTGTGGATGCAACAAAGACGGAAGACTGGCCAAATTTCTTTTCTAACTTTGGTTGATTTACAATACCAGCCTTTTCATTTTCAGCTCCTGCCAAAAGCATTGCAAGGTTAGTTATGTTAGGACAATGAAGATGAGGATGTTTCTAGAATATAACCACAAGGTTTTCTTGGAAGTTAAGTGATACCTGGAGCAGCTTCGTCAATTTCACCAAGAGCATATGCAGGGGATTGATTTTCTGCTCTCTTGAAAAACAACCTCTTTTTCTTCTCTGTTTTAGGTTTCGCAATCTTCTTCTTGTTCGTCCGGTTACCACAGCAGCAACAGAAAAGGCACCACTTTGGCCAGCAGTTGCAAGTCCTTGATGGTGGCTTCTTTGATTTGGGGGCATCATAGCCATACAATGCCTGCCTTCTAAAGACACATCCAGTGCCGACATAGATGGGGCCTTGAATACCATCCAAACCTTTCATGTTGATCTCATGCGAAACAAATGTTAGGAAATTTCATCTAAGTTAAACGACACAATATAGACAACAAAATGTCTCAGAAATACGGAAGCCAAATCTTACATCGAAAAAGACGACATTCCTATTAGCATATCGATCATGACGGTCAATGCCATCGAATCTTTGAGGGAACTGCACATAACACACTTTCTTTCCTACCAAAGGATCCATCATGAAACACATTGCTTCCTTTATAGCCTTGCTGTTGTTAATGTAGTGATCACAATCCAAGTTAAGCAAATATGGAGCATTAGTTAGCACAGCAGAGACTCGGACCTGTGAAACAGCCAAACAAAACAAAAAGAAGTTTAAAATCCATTACATACTACTATTAGTTATAAAAGACTGACAGAAAATGCCTCAAACATGTTATCATTACCAATGCGTTCATAGCACCAGCCTTCTTATGATGGTTATATCCTGGCCGTTTTTCTCTTGAAACATAAACAAATCGAGGCAGCTCATTTCCTTCCACATCATGGCCACCGCTTTGACCAAGGAAGACCTATTGGTAGAGAAAATTGAACTTTATTGTGGTAAGAGAGAAGGAAAAAAAAGGAACCACCATATCATGTATGTCAGCATATATACTGTGTAACAGCACAAACTGTAAAAGCAGACCTGAATCATTCCAGGATGGTCACGAACGTTGTTTCCAGGCCAGGGAGTTCCATCCTGCATTGTCCATCCTTCCTCTGGAACTTTCTGGGCTTTAGCAACCAAGGCATTAATTCTGACCTTAAATTCCTCGTACTCTCTCTGAAAAAAAAAGGTTGGCCTAAATTA
This sequence comes from Hsuehochloa calcarea, assembly GCA_036346395.1. Lineage (NCBI taxonomy): Eukaryota > Viridiplantae > Streptophyta > Magnoliopsida > Poales > Poaceae > Hsuehochloa > Hsuehochloa calcarea. Next base: position 3,004,290 of record CM070597.1, read on the forward strand.
GCACAACTTTTTTATCAACTAAAGGACCATAGCAAACCAATACAGAAGAGGTCAAACAATGCACCTTCATTGCTCTCCTCTCCCTAACGAAGTTTGGTGCCACCTTATCTTTCAGGTAGTCTATCTTCTGTTGGAAGTACCACTCTGGAGCACGAGGCTCAAGGCTATACCTTTTACAGAAAGGAACCCATTTCTTTGCAAATTCAGATGTTTCAGACAATGCTTCGAATGTGAGCATGGCAGCACCATCATCAGAAACATAGCAAGAGACCTTATCAACTGGGTAGTCTACCGCAAGGATAGATAAAACAGTATTTGCTGTGACCAACGGAGGTTCCTTTAAGGGATCAACCGTACTGACAAAGAAATCAACTGGGGCTAGTTGAGAATGCTGGCCTTCCTTGTCAAACCTATCCAGACAAGCAATTAGTCGAAAAACTTCAGACAGAAAAGACAAGTATTACTAGGTGCCAACAGTAACCAACCTCAATGTCAGCCGGTCAAGGTATGTCTCCCTCTCAATAGGAAACCACTTTGGGAATTGATCAAGAATCCAAGACATGGCAAACCAGATTTCACATATTACAGATATGAGCCATAAAGCAAAAGCATCGGGACCGGATGCATCACTCGATAGTGGAAGAAGAACCCCAAAACAACCAACGAATTATGATAATCATCCTGTAGGGGTTAATCTGGCTTGAAGGAATCGGAACCTTTCTAGACAATGGCTGTCTAGCTTCATCCATTCTGGTAAAAAGAGGTTCAAAAAACAGAGTTGGTACTCAGTCTAGTAGTACATTTTGCAAAGAAAAGGACAAAGATCTGCCTAAGCAAATACCAGGTGGAAAGTTCTTCCTTGCAGTCAAAGATACAAATAAACAAGAAGAGTATGATTTTTCTAGACCGTATACGAAATGGCTAATTATGCAACTACATCATTCACCCAGATCAAGAAATGCAACAGTTTTAATTAAAATCTGACAAATATGAATTTGCCAGTTTGTTTTAATATTCTAACAAAATTGGCAGCCAGGTCATAGTCATGCCCATACGAAGCATATCGTAACACTCAAGTGGAGTATGGAATCTCAAGTTTCACCAATGCATGGAAGCTAAATAACCTATCAGAGGGTTATCAAACCAATAGAGGTCAAGTAAGTTTCCAGGGTCATACAGTGGTAGATCTGCATCATCGCCATCACCGTCCCAATCTTTACGGCCACCGTCATTCCTCGTCTGGTGCAGCCTCTCCTGCTTCTGCTTCCAGCTCTCCATCCTCTCCTTCCAAGCGACGCTCCCATACCCGTATGCAGCGAGATCCTTGGACGGGTCCATGGATCTTGGTTGCACTGCAACATACCAACCGTTAGCCGATTCTATTCGGGCACCATTACAACTAAATGCTATGCGACGATAATCCAAATACGCACCAGGAAGATTCGGATCCGCATAAGGGAGGGGGTGAATCCTCTTTCCCCCGCCGCCCATGAAGGACGGCACAAGCGCGTGCTGCTCCGGTGGGATGTCATCAACCTACAGGCACATCAGAACAAGCAATTGAGCACACTGCAAAATAGAGGCCCAAGAGGGAGGAACAAGGCAGCAGGGTGAAATTTGCAGGTACCATCTGCCCGTTGGTGAGGAGGGGAACATTGGGAATGGGCTGAAAGGGATGTGGCACGCCGTCTAGGTCGCCGCCACGGCCGTAGCTCATGTGGGCGGGGAGAATGGACTCGGTGACATACTGCGAGTCGTCTTTGTCCCTCCAGTTGAACTCGTTCTCCAGGTCGTCGACGCCGTCCTCCTCCTCATCCCCGGGCACGCGCGCGCAACCTGCAAGCGAATCCCCGCAAAAAAAAGAAAAGAAAAGTGAGCACTTTGAGACTAGAAGCCGGCAAATTCGAAGACGAGGAGCGAGCGGCATTGCGGCGGGTGGAGTGGGGGAGACTTGCCCTTGAGGCGCTTGAAGCGGGTCTTGCACTGGGGGCAGTTCTGCGTGCCCTCACGTCGCTCGTACTCGTAGCAGTCGCGGCAGACGGGGAAGGCGCACTCGTTGCAGGCGACGAAGGGCTCGCCGTCGGGGGTGAGGCCGACGTCGTCGCCGCAAATCTGGCACACCCGCCCGTTCTGCTGCTTGAGCGGCTTGGGCTGCACAGAGACAACAAAAAATCAGCACCACCGGCGCACAAGGAAATTAACCCCCGCCCGCGGCGAGATAACGCTAGCGGCAATCAAACGTACCCCGGGCTCCCCGTCGCGGCGGATGACGACGAGCTCGTTGCGGTTGTGCGAGCCGGCGACCAGCCCGGCGCTGGCCTCCATCCCCCAAAACCTCGTCCTTTCGCTCGCCCGACCAGCTCTCCAGGTCTCAAGTGTTTACTACGCCGAAGAAAAAGAAGCGTGGCGACGACGGCGGCGGCCGAAGGGGAGGGGAAAGGAAGGAAACGGGGAGGAATTTCTCAACACTTGTGCTGCCTTGTGATGTGCTTGTGATGTGCTTGCTCTCCTATGCACAGCTCATCGCCACCCCGTGTATCTTTCGACACCTTTCCTTTCCCCGCTCACATGCACATGACGCTACCGTCGTTCGCTCGCTTTGCTACTACGCTACTACTCGTCTCTCTCTCTCTCTCTCTCCCCTCTTCTCTTATTATTCTCCTCCTCGCAGGCGCAGGTGCCCAAGCAGCCAGGATTATTGGTAATGTCTAGTGGGTTTTTTTAAGACAGAAATGAGAGAGAAAATTAGGAGGTAGGGGATAGAAATTGTCTGTGACACAGCCCGGGCGGAGTGTTGACTGTAGGCTGTAGGGACTTGAGAGAGGTTGTTATGCTGAAACTTAGCAGGGAAAATGCCCAATTACAGAGAATCAGCTTATATGTGAACAGAAGAGAAGGACATGGTTTTTGCTATAAAAAAAAGAGGCTGTTTTGCCCCCAAAAAAGAGAGGCTTTTAATAGCAAATGCATCCGTGTCCGAATGATACAATTGGCATTTCTACCACCTTCTAGTCCATGAAAGCCACCTTTGCTGGTCTAGAGAAGGATTGGGAGAGCGGTAGATGGTCCTGCGTTCTCACCGTGGTCGACATGTTTTTGCGCGACCTAGTGCGATAGGCTTAGTTGCCATATCATTTTCGCAAATTGTGCAAACAGAGGCTACTTTTTCTATTGCAAATAGAAAGCGGGATAAGTCAGCCAAAGACAAAAAAAAAACTCATGAATTAGCAAGTTATTTTCTACGAGTACTACTAATGCTGTGGCTAGAAAAATCATCACATGACAAAAGTGGCAACAAATAATTTGTGTTTATGCATATCAATGTATTCTTTTAATGATGCAAATATTGGTGCACAAAATGATTCATGGATGTATATACCATATATTGTCATAACGGAGCGCATAGAAAACCAGAGAGATTCTTTCAGCTGGAATGCAAAGGAGGATGACAAAAAAAAAAGATAAGGAAGAGAAAGGAGCCCGCTAACCAACAAGAAAAGAAATAATTCAGAGGAGCAGCAACAAGACGGTGGTGGAGGAGTGTTATTAGTGTTGAGTAATCGTCGCTGACGAGTTTAGTTTGAACGGGTACCTCGTATACAAACTCAGAATCGTAAGAATGATGTAAGAACAAAATAATAGATTGAACACATAGATATGAGATGACTTCAGGCTTCGCTTTATTGCTTCTAATCATCGAGTTACAATGAGAGGGTCTTCTATTTATAGACTCATGGATGAGAATTTAATCCGGCCAGACTCTCCGAGTCCCGGGCTTGGCTTAACACTTCTGGATACTCATCCAACATGTTCATATCTCGTCAAAACTCTATAAAACCCAGGTAAAAATTTGGAGAAAGAGTACATGACATGTGTTCTGCTATGTTGCACGAATTGCCTCATCAAAAACCTTAGCCGAGAAACTTCAGGAAAACTCGTAAGGGAAAAAGAGTACAATGCACCCAATTTCATTTAATCTCCGGGATTTATTCTTTGGGTACTCGATCTTCGTGATCAAGATTCAATAATGAGTTCGTGAAGATTCTCCCCCTAAATTCTGCACTTCTCTAAGTCTTATCATTCCAATTCCACATATGCATCTTTCAAAGCTAGATGCTGGAAGTAATTTAGTGAATAAATATGCAAGATTTTCACATGACTTACTATGCATTACTTTAATTTTATCCATCTTTTGCAATTCATGAGCATAGAAGAACGTGAAGTTGATATGCTTAGTGAGAGAACTCTTCACATAACTCATTTGCTCTTGTGCAACACAAGTCGTATTATCTTCATAGATAATAGCGGAGGTTTACGCGGTATTCAATCCACATGAATGCTGGATGTGGTGAATCTTCCGCCGAAGCCAAGCACATTCTTGTGAGGCCTCGTACAGTGCTATGATTTGCGAGTGGTTCATCAAAGTCGATACAAGACTTTGCTTAAACGATTTTATGGAATTGCGCTCCACCACATAGGAATACATAGCTTGTTTGTGACTTGGTTGTATACGGTCGACAGAACCCAACATCTGCATAGCCATTCATAGACATGTCTTTGGTTCTTTTCAGTAGAATGTACCAAGTTCTTTGCTTTCTTGGAGGTAACAGAAGATGTCCATTATTTTCCTGCCAATGCCTTGGTAGGTTCTCAGACTATACCTTGCTAATAGGTTTACTGCAAATGCAATGCCCGATCTAGTATGCTTTGCTAAATACATGAGAGCTCCTCACGCACTCAAAGCGAGAATTCCGGTCCCATGACTTCCTCCCCTCTTCTTTAGGTGCACGGGTCCTTGTCTTGTCTGCAAGGATCTCGACCATCGGCACTTCGAAGGATATGCCTTTTCAAAGTCGAACCTTTCCAACACTTCTCGAGTGTAGGTTGGATGATATACTAGAATCCTTCTGGGTATGCTCAAGCCGCAGCCTAAGCAAGATTTGGTTTTACCCAAGTCTTTCATTTCGAATTCTGACTCCATGTAAGAGCTTGCTTTCTTAATATCTTCCATGGTCCCGATGATATTCATATCATCTACATATACTGAGATTATACAGAATCAATCCTAGGATCGCCGTATAAAAACACAGGGACAATCCTCATTGTTCGTATAGCCTTTCTTGCAGAGAAAGTCGCTTAAACGATTATACAACATTCATCGATTGCTTGCTTCCATACAAGTGACTTTCTGAGTTGCACATTGTATAGATTTCTGTTTGCTCTATCTTGGTTCGGGACAGGGATACATTCGAGTATCTTCATATAAATGTCCGAATCCAAATTTCCATAAAGGTATGCAGTTACCACATCCATCAATTTCACTTTTAACCTCAAGTTCACTGCCATTGAGATAAATATCTAAAGGTAATTCA